>CATIWQ010371384.1:0-13769 GCA_949673415.1 Euphorbia schlechtendalii
ATCAGCAAGCCAACTTCAGCAAGTTTGGATTTTTGTGCTTACTGCAGCAATGACATATAAGTTGAAGAAAACTAAATCTCAAGACGTATACATCACCATGCACGGCTTTAAGAACAATATAGTTTCCTGTTGTAATATTTAGAGGGCTAATTCTTAGAGACAACCTTAATATGAAAAGAATCAAATTAAAGAAAGAGGTAATAATATAACCTTTCATTATCTGGAAGAATGAATAGTTCATAATGTCAGCAGGAGGAAAAAATTTGAAACCAGCAGACCAAACATCAAGTTACACCAGTAGCATTTGAACTGCATCAGAAACTTGTACACTTTCCCTTATTGACAACTATGATGCAGGTCCATCCACTCTTTGCATATTTTCATGTAAAATGCTAATACTTCCTCTATCAGTCGTTCAATCATTTAGAAAGGGGAATAAACAAGCAGTTATAAGCTAGACATTAAAAATCTTCAACAAAGTAGAAAAATAGTCGAATAAACACATAATTACCTCCAAACTGAATGTTTAAATAGTCCATTTCTCACACTACCATTATGATTTGCGGTTTCTGTAGCACACTTCCCCTTTTTTATTTGACTGAACATTCTTCACAAGAAGAATTTTCCTAACTGCAATAGAACTAAGCATTTTGTATGACAGATACTTGTGTAGTTTCATATGGAGAAACCTGAAACAGAAGAGAAATAATAAAAAATAAAATGCGTGTCCAAAATGTGGCAGCGAACACAAATAAAGAACGTTTGGTAGCATTGTAAAACAAAGCGAAAACAGCAAGCAATTGTTCTGATGTACAATGCAGCTCAACAAGTTGAACGAAAAGTACCACTAGCAATAATACTAAATTTCGAAAAATTTGGATAAAGTCAAAGGAGTAAGTAAAAATAGCTACCAATGAAAAGGAATGCAAGTAAATCTTCCAAATAAGCAATTTGTCCTTCCTAAACCAATTAATATTCAGGGGAGAATCAGTGACTACAGTAAAACAGACATAAAATTCTCGCAAGTCCAGATCTTCTTATATAACACAAATATAACATAATTTAGTTATGGATTAGGGGTCAGTATGAGTCAAGAAACATTCTCTTTTACCAGAACATAGTGCAGCAGCGGTTACAAACTTTTAAAAAATACACTTTCTTTAGTAGCATTTAGTGCAGCAACCAAGAGCACCTTTCTCTTCATTCTTAATTGACATGATTTGAAACCCAGATCTCTACAATCTCAAAATCGGAAAACAAACCACCAAAGCTGTAATTCCAACCTGCAATCAAAATATTTTTAGTCAGCCTAAAATATTTGCAATAACTTAATTAACAATAAAGCCTTGATAATATAGAAACCACAAAAAATCATAATCATAACACAATTTCAAATAAAAACTTAAATTTTCATTACAACCCCAATTTTTTCAACGTGGATGGTGCAGCTAGCATTGGAAACAATGTCAAGCTTTGGCTTGTATTCTCCCACCTGACTCATATTGGAAACAATGTCAAGCTTTGGCTTGTAACTCCCACCTGACTCATAAGAAACAGCACAATCCCCAGACCTTATCATTATGTTTGACTTTCACTTGTCCTGTTTTCCTAAAGTTTCCACAAGAGTTCAAATTTCATATTCCAGAATAAAATTTAAGATCAAGCGTCATAAGGACAAATAGTGATATGTAGCAAAGTTAAGGCATCATTGGGAGCAAGAATCTCTTCTCTGACCTTCTTCCTTAACCAAGGCTATGCTTATTTTTCCTAAATGTGTAGTTGTGGTTGTCTATTCTAAAGCTGAAAAAAAAATTTTAGATAGGGCTTGCGCAGTTCAGAAACTTACACTCTTCCCATATTATCATGTGAAATGCTAATACTTCCTCTATCAGTTATTCAATGGTCGAGAAAGGGCAGAAAAAAGCAGTTATAAGCTACACATACCAAATCTTCAACGAAGTAGAAAAATAGACACATTGTTCTCCGAACTGGATAATTAAATAGTCCATCCCTCACACCACCATTATGATTTGCATCTTCCAAGGTACACTTCTACCTTTTCATTTGAGAACATTCTTCACATGGCAAATTAAACACTTTGGATGTGCTGCAAAAGAACTAAGCATTTTGTATGACAGATCATTGTCCTGTTTCCGATGGAAAAACCTGAAATAGAACAAAAAAAAAAAAAAGAAAAATGCAAGCAAAAGCTGTGACAGCGAACACAAATTAAAAACATGTTTACCAGCAACGTAAAATAAAGCTAAAACAAGCAATTATTGTAATATACGCAATACCACTAGCAGCAATACTAATTTGCGAAACATATGGATAAGTCAAAGGAAGAAGCAGAAATACCTACCAATGAAAAAGAATGCAAGCAAAACTTCCAAATAAGCAATTTATCATTTCATTTTTGTAATTAGCCAATTCTAGCTCCATTAGAATTGGGTACTTTAATTAGTAAATAAAAAACAATCTAAATATCAATGTCGTAGATTCAAGCTCATTTAAATCACATCACAAAGTATTAAAACAATATGAAATTTAGAAGATAAGTCATTACTTAATGTTTGGTGCTTCTCTTTGTGGGGAGTATATAACACTTTTAATAAAATAGAACATAAAATAAGACAAAAAGAAGTAAGAGATAAGGGCAGCACTCACCCAATTAAACACCTTAGAGCTTCAATGAAGATATCTTCCTCAAACGGGACTCAATTTCTGCTACCCCAGGCCAGTCAATTCCCTCGAACAATACAAAAATTCAACAACAAATTGAAAAATAATTAAAAACATGAACCACCAAATAAACAAGTGCAAAAACACAAGGGTTTTTGACAAGCTAAATTAGTTATGAGAACGTAAGAGCATACCATTATAATAGTTAGTAGGGTTGTTAAGGAAGTGCCATGATGTAGATACTCCATCTCGAAGATTGTTGAAGGTTCTATTGGCATCCCCGGACAACAATATTAGTATCTGTTCTCTGACTTTCTTCCTTAAACAAGGCTATGCTTTTTTTCCTTCTATCTGCGTACTTGTGGTTGTCTATGCCAAAGCTGAAGCAATAATATTGGATAGAGCTTGTGCGTTCAGATTTTTTCCATGGCATTGATCGAGCAATAAAATCAATGAAATCTGCAATGCACATCCATATATTCAAAGAGAAAATATACAAGACAGATCTCAGATATAAAAAAACGCAGATATAAAAAAACGGAAATTATGTGAGACACCTTCAAACTTCTTTTTCCTAGTAAGAACTTCTTCATATTTTTGTAACAGGTTCAACAGAATTAATTCTTTCCCTGAAATACAGCCCAAGGATAAGCCTCTTTTGGAAATTGTTCCCGAAAATCAGCCAAGCCAACTTCAATATACCAAATTTAACAAGTTTAGATAAGCGGGGTAATTTGAGGCCCTTATATAGGTATACAAATATGTTTTGATCCCAAACAGAGATTATTGTACTTACTCCAGCAATGACATGTAAGTTGAATAAAACTAAATAGATGAAGTGAACAGATTCAACTAAGCACTTGAAACGACCATGGTAAGTGTGGAGAAATAAACAATATATGTATTTTTCAATGAGCAAAAAAGATCAATGAGAAGTTTCAGTACTTCATGGCTCAAGGTAATATAAAGAAACAAACCTTGGTAGATTTAAGTTGCTTAAGTTTACGTCTCCTCTCTTGTGGAACTTACAATAGACTCTTCATGTTCTATCCCCTTCTCTTTTTGACAATGAACTGCAAATACCATAAACCATTATGCACAGTCAAATAAATAACAATAATGGCAGATGAAAAGAATGAGAAAAGAAAAGGAAGCAAACATGGCTTCCACAATAAACTACAATCATATTTGTTGACAGTGGCAGCGAACATATGGTTGCACCTTTAACTTCATTCTTACCTGACAGAATTAAGAAAATAAATATAACCAATAGAATTGATGAAGTGAACAGATTGAACTAAGCACTCAAAAAGGCCATGTGAAGTTTAGAGCAACAGAAAAAGGAAAAATAAAAAATATCAGTATTTTCCATTTAAAAAAAAGATCAAGGAAAAGTTCCAGCAACTGCATAGCTCAACGTAACAGAAAGAAACAATAATGGATTATGAAAATAAAGAGAAAAGCAAAGAGAGCATACTTTTTACTACAATAAACTACCATCATATTTATCTAAGCTAACCTTGGTTGTATAGACAGAGTGAAAACAAAGATGCTTATACGTCTATCAGATCCAAACAAAAGGCAGTAAAACAAAGTTTTATAACAACAGCAACAAGCAACTTAAGGTTACTCAAATAATACCAATTTATTTAAACAAGATACAGAATCATAACATGCCTTTTAAAGGTATAACTAATTATGGTTTTCAAAAAAAAAAAAAGGGTATAACTAATTATTTATGTATTCATTTACAACACAAACATTAAGCAAGAATGTTGTTATTATTGATAAATTACTCTTAAATATGCAAAAATGAAGTTAAAGGAAGAGAGAAAAAGGAGACTTTGAGTGATGTTATTAAAATTAACTTTCAGGTGACAGCACTACTATCGAGAATCCATGATTATCCGGTTTCTTTAAAGAGGTTTCCTCAAGAAAAAAAAACACAACAAAACAAAATTAATCATTGAAAAAATAAAGTAGGAGCAAAACTTAAAAGTGCATAAGGTAATTAAGAATATAAGATTACCTATAAGGTGACAACGCTGCTTTAGAGAATTCATGATTATCCAGTTTCATGAAGTTGTTTCCTCAGAAAAAAAAGCACAACAGAAAAGGATTGAATATCGGATAAAAATTACCAGACACAAGATAAGAGAAATAAACTTAATACAATACAAAATTAAGAATTTTTTAGACTGCCAAGATTTAACCAAAAAAAAAGAACAGAAAATTCAAAATGACTTAGGGTTGACAAACTTAAAGAGATTATTAAGAATTAGGAAACAAGAATACCATAGCTTTCATAATTTCATACAAAACTCAGATATCACAAAAAAAACTCACCACGCTAGCAATATTTTACACAATAAACTATTATCATATATATCTAAGCTAACCTGGCAATACAGATATTTTGACACAAACCTAAAGAGAGAAGAGAAGTGATACTTAATAATATAAAATCAAAATATAGAAAAAGAAGCTATAAAAAAAGAAATAATGAGAGAGAGTTGAAGAAAGCGACAGAATTTAAGGTCTATCTGATCCTGACTGAAGGCAGCAAGCAGAGGAAGAGGTTTAATAAAAATAACAATTTATATATACAAGAAACTCAATTTTTTACAAAATACAGAATTCTGAACATGATTTCTAAGAGTATAATAAATAAGTATTCAAATTTAACACAAAGTTGTTAAAATTGATAAAAGTTCATAAATATGCAAAATGAAATTTAAGGAAGAAAGCAAACGGAAACTTGCAGAGAGATAGTATTCCTTATACAAGTAAACAGTGTAAAATAAAAACAAAAAATTATAAAGAGAATAAAAGCAGTTAGGATTACCTTTAAGACGGCAACTCTACTTTTGAGAATCCATGATGGTTTCTTTGAAGAGGTTTCCTCAAAACAGATACAAAAAAAATAGGATTAATCATCGAAAATTAAGCATAATAGTGAAAAATAAGAACAAAAATCGAGGGAGAGTGACCTCGTTAAGATTTCCTTTAGGGCGACTACCAATCCTCATAAATAAAATAGCATGACAAGGACTGATCATTAAAAAAAATAGTTGAACCAAGATAAAGAAAATAAACTTGAGTGAACACAATACAAAATTAAAAATTTAATGATTTAAAAAACAAAGAACAGAAGATTTAAAATGACTCGGTTGAGAAACTAAAGGAGATTATTGGCTATTGTTTCATGGACGTCTGCCAAATCGCTCATTCCTACTCTCCCGAGGTTGTTCCTCAATAACGGATGCATCTTGCCCATTTTGTTCCGAAACCGAAGACCTCAACCACATTCTACTGCATTGCCATAAAAGTTCTCGGGTTTGGGTTCAATTTCTGTCATGGCTGAACTTCCCAACCCCCTTTCCGTCGTCATTGCTTAATTTTATGGAAGTGTGGCAATCTCTATTTCGACAAGGATCCAACCGTGCCTTTGGGACTTCGCTTTGGTTTATCATTTCATGGCTTCTTTGGAAGAGAGGAGTGCTAGACCAGGAAGACATTTTCATCAAGAGTATTCTTTTATGTTGGTTTATTTTCCATTGTAATAAGCGTTCAATTTCATTTTCGACCTCGGACATTTTCGTTAATCAGGATCACTTGCTAGCTTTGAACTCATGTAATTGAACTATGTATCACTTGTGCGTTTTACGCTTCACGCTTCGTGACACGCTTCACGTTTTCGTTTCACACTTCGTGACACACTACTTTTATTAAAAAGAGGAGTGGGTGTTTTGTAGGTCAGCGCCTCGCATCAACCTAGTTGAGACGAGCGCCCCGAAAATTTTCACCCACCCCAAACTTTTTCCAATGGAGGAACACATTGTTCCTCCGGAAGTTTTCAGAAAAAAAAAATGTATAGCTTTCAAGATTTCTAACATATCTAAGATACAACAGATACATAAGTAACTTGCAATATAAGGTCATGAAACTAACATGCAACTACACACAAAATAAGCAAACAAGATCAGATGAGAAAAACAAGATACAACCAATTTCACTGCAGATTTATAAAAGAAACATAAGTAGAAAAGATTTATCAACAAACAATGCAATTAAACCACAAATCTAACAAGAGCGTCAACCCAAAAAGCTAGAATGCAGAGCGAAATATCTAGTAAATACAACCCGAAAAAGATTACAAGTTGTACTCAAACTCAGAACAGGAGAGGTATTTGTAACATAATAAAAGATCTAAGCCAACTAAGCTTCATCAAACGAATCAAAAGAAAGAAAACAGTTCCTCCAAACAAGAAACGAACAGAGGAATGACTGAAACAAGTAAAAAAAAGCAAATCAAACGACGGAGAGAGTACACAAGAAAAACCTGCTCCACAGTAAAAGGACTCGGAATTTCTCATTAATACCAACAACAACCATGACCACGTAGAAGCAGACGATTAGCAAAAAAGAATCCGAGATATTATAAATTATTCCTTCCAGAACAAAAAGTGTGGTGGCGACAGAATTAAGAAATGCAATATAATAAATAAAAAAAAGATGTAACAAAGCACTTAAAACGGCCCAAAGTGTAGAAAAATAGGATAGGGAGAAATAAACAATATCAGTATTTTTCAACGAACAGAAAAGATCAATGAGAAGTTTCAGTAACAGCATGGCTCAAAGTAATATAAGGAAACGGACCAGTGGGTAGATTTGAATTGCTCAAGTTTGTGTCACCTATATTGTGGAACTTAAAACAGATTCTTCATGTTCGTTATTTCCCTTTTTTTTTGTCAGTGAAATAGCAAATACTGTATATCATCATCCACTATCAACAAATAAAAATTTTACATATGAAAATTAAGATAAAAGCAAAGAAAGTATACCTACTTTCTACAATAAACTACCATCATATTTGTTGACAGTGGCAGCAAACATATGGCTGCACCTATCCCTTCATTTTTACCTCACAAAATTAAGAGAAGTAATATATTCAATAAAATTGATGTAGTAAACAGAATAAACTAAGCACTTGAAATGGCCATGGGAAGTGCAGAGAAATAGAAAAAGGAGAAACAAACGATATCAGTATTTTTTTAATGAACAAAAAAGAACAATGAGAAGCTTCAGTAATTGCATAGCACAAAGAATAGAAAGAAACAGACCTGTTGGTGGATTTAAGTTGCTAAAGTTAATGTCGCCTCTCTTGTAGAACTTACAATAGACTTTTTATGTTCTTTCACCTTTTTTTGTCAATGAAACTGCAGATACCTTAAATCAATATCAACTGTCAACAAACAACAATCACAGCATATGAAAATAAGGAGAAAAGCAAAGAATTGCTTTCTACAATAAACTTGCAATAGATTCTTTATGTTTTATCCCCTTCTTTTTTTTTTGTCAATGAAACTGCAAATACCATAAATCAATATCCATTGTCAAGTGTCAACGAATAACAATAATGGCATATAAAAATAAGGAGAAAAGCAAAGAAAGCATACTTGCTATCTACAATAAACTACCATCATATTTATCTAAGCTAACTTTGGCTATATAGACATTTTGACAGAAAGATGTATTAAAAGAGAGTTAAAGAAAGAAACAGAGGTGCTTAAACGTCTATCTGATCCAAACAGAGACAGCAGAAAGAAGTTATATAGCAAAAGGAACTTCATATAACAATTAACAAAGTACAAGCAATTAAAGGTTACTTTACTTGTACCAATTTTATCAAAAAAGATAGAGAATCCTAAACATGCCTTTTAAGGATATAACAGGTTATTTATAATGTATTCATTATTTACACAAAGATGGAGCAAGAATGTTGTTATTATTGATTAATTGCTCTTAAATATGCATTAAGGAAGAGAGCAAATGGAGACAGATATATTATCAGTATATGCTTAGTTAGAGGTCTTCTGTTAACAGCGTAAAACAAATACAAAAAAACAAAGTAAAGTTATGAAGATTACCTTTAAGGCGAAAACACTACATTCGATAATCCATGATTATCCGGTTTCTTGGAAAGTGGTTCCTCAATAAAAAAACACAACAAAACAAGACTAATCATCGAAAAAATAAATAAAGAACGAAAACTAAACGAAAGTGAAGTTATATAGATTACCTTTAAGGCGACTACACAGCTTAAGAGAATCCATATTTATCCCGTTTCTTGAAAGTGGTTTCCTCAATAACAAAAAGCACAGCCAAAAGGATTAATCATCCAAAACATTTTCCCGACACAAGATAACAAAAATAAACTTAAGAAAAAACGCATAATATAAGATTTTTTAAGCTTTCCAAGAGTTAACAAACAAAAAACGGTTAATTCAAAATGACTTAATGTTGAGAAACTAAAAGAGATAATTAAATCTTATAAAAACAAGTATAGTTTTCGAGATTTCAAACCAAACTCAGATAACTTGGCGATAAAGACCAATAATATTTGAAAAATGTTTCCTAAAAAACCAAAATCGCAAATCAAAATAATTTGAAATAGCCCTCAATGATAATAAAAAATGATAAGGATTATCGCAATTAATCATGGATCATTAATGGGATCTATCAATTATCAGATCAAGAAAGAATAAACAAACACAATAAACAAAATTCAAATTGAAAAAGAAATCAAATACCTCAATAGGAGATGGGAACAGAGGAAAGACTAGAACCAGTAGAAAGAATGCAAAAGCAAACGATGGAAAAACAATTCCCAGACACAAGATAGTGAAAATAAACTTGATATTAAACAGTACATATATAAGAAACAAAAGGCAGAGATTTAAATTCCTAACAGGTGTGAAGCTCTTACCAATGGGGTTTAGTTTAAAAGCTCTGAAATTTCACTTTTCAAACTAGTTTTTTCATGATTGTTTGAGAAAACATTGGACGAGGGAGCATAAGTTGTTGAATCAGGAGATAGTACCCCACTATCAGAGCCATCTTTAATGGTATTTGAGGACCGAGAATCTAATAGAAAACAATTGCTAAGAGTATCAAATACTGTACAATACATTTGGAAGATATTCACTATTCAAAAAATCCATTAATGCAAGCACCATAATCTTTTATAATAAGATTGCAAAGTCTGTGGGAATATAATTGCAATGTGAATATTCAAAATGAAAGTTTGATTGCTTACCCTCAAAAGTTTGCAACTGAGTATCCTCAACCTTCTGAATCAAACATAAACATGAAATGAGAAAACTTTAACCATGTCTGAAGTGTAGACTTACAATTTTCTCAAAGACTGATAAAAAGACAACCATATGTTTCCCCTAAATTTATCGCACACATTCCTTGATGTCTTCATTTGCTTCTCGTTCGTTATAGAGTTTCCCCTGGATCCTATAATCAGAAAATGTGATACTAAGAAATTTTTACAAAGTTATTTAATACTCATTCACAGCCATCATTAAGATGTATCAAAATATATGGTAAAATCAAAAGGCCATACATTCAGGGCTAAGAATAAGCAAACATATCAACCTGCTTTCGCTGTCCGAAGGAAACATACTTCTAGAAGAAAATTCAGATGCCGGCGGCTGTCTTGACTGTTCATAAGAACCTGATCGAACCGAATCAACAATTGCACTTCATTGAAAACAGTCTATCACATTCTGTACAAGCAAACATGCAATTATTCCCAATTACTAACATGGCTGAAACATACTAGAAAATGAACATATAATATAAGCAAATACAGAGAAAATGTCAAATAACAAACTTTGTGAATTGTGACTCTTGTACAAGAACAACAAAATAAGGGAACAATAAGCAAACTTTTAAAAGACTCAACTTTTATATACTGAGAAAATGTAGGTCATTATCAAAGTTCCCCCGGAGATATTGCCTTAATGACGCATAGCTGGTAACATACAACTGAGTTTTTTCTCAAGTCAGTTTACACACTGGCTTTTAATGCAGATTATTATCATTGAATCCCTTGCTCACTCTCATCTAAAAAATTTCTGAGATTGGTTAAGGCGACACCATCAAGAAATAACCATTTTGAGGGATAGGAAATACTTAAACTTGAATTAAGGAGAAAGAAATGTTTTCAATTTTTTTAGTATAAACCCAACTCAAAGCGTGAAGCGAAGAAAAGAGAACCACCAAAAACTTCTAGCTTTCAGGATATCCGAACTCTACATCATATACTATATAGCTCTTCAATACTTTATGTTATATCAAGAAAAGTAAAATTTAAAATTCCAATGATGTACATTTAAAACACTCATGCCACATCCAAGAGCTATTTCACTTAAAAGAATTCAAAAATGTCTCATTGTATCCAACATTACACTCAAAACACATTTGACTTGCCCCACAAAATTCTTATGCATGTCAGATACATAAAAGATAGACCAATAGCAGTCAGTAACATGTACAGAGAGAGTAATAAGAGAGATAATGAGTACCTGTGCAATAAAGAACAAGTAAAAGGAGATTGGTATCGAATGTCTTGTTCCTTTCTGCCTTGTGAACAATAAACAAACAAGATGAAAGGAAACAAACCAAAACCCTTGATCTCATTTCCTTGAAAGGACAAATGGTTTGATTAACATGACTTTGATCCAAAATTAAGTTACATGGGTAAGTGTAAGAAACAAGAAGATAAAAGTAAGGCTTACTACATAAGAAGTTGACAAAGTTTGATCTCCATTAATTGTATCTCCAGAGGTATCACTATTGCATGAATCCAACATTATGTCCTAAGTTTCATCATATCCACTGCATCAACAGCCTCTGTAAACAGATGAGAATCTTGTTTCTTCATCTATGTCGAAAGTTTCATCTAGGTGGATTCCTCTTTCCTGTTGCAGACATAAGAAAGATCAGTAACTATAAAACAGTAGTAGGCCAATGAATAAAGATGAAATCAACCTCTGCTAAATGAATGTCCTTACCTTCAATTTCTAGTTAGTTCACATAGCTTGATTCTCTAACTCTCTCATTTGAGGACCCTTCTTGAGCTTCGTAGTGTAAAACTACTCATCAAAGGTGCTTGTAACTCCAAAGTCCAAATAATGTTGCATTTGTTTCAAATTGAAAAAATTTCTAGTCATATCCATAAATCCCAAAAGGCAATGTCATGCAGCCAAGTAGCAACAAAAATAAAGATAGTCGATAACAAAGATGACCAATTCCAGTCCTAAACAAAATAGTATAAAGGAACATACTAGAGACACAAACACAATCACGAGTAAAATGTACATAATCTTACTTACCTGTTCCATTGCCCATCATATATATTCTCCAAGTCAGGACATTGTTGACCATCTTCATCAGGGACCCAAGGTGCTAGCTCTCTTTCCATTTCAGCATGACGGGTTTGAGATATATATAAATCAACTAAAATCTCCTGCTGCTTTTCATGTTGGACTTCATTGGCAATTACTTCTGCCGTAACAGACATCCTGACACCATTAACAGATTGACACTAATCCACGGGATTTTATAAACACACTATTTCAGAACATAGTGAACTGGAATTTTTAGCAGCTCAATATTCCCTTTAATTCACATGTTGATATCAAAATACAAGTTCAAAGGCACAAATGCTATAATAATATATAATATCAAATGCTGCACACCTTTGCTATCACTTGAACAACATCTTTTCCAGGAACAATCGTGAATTTGGTAGGATCCTTGCAAAGTTCTGTTCTCTGGCCTCGAAAAGACAATCCATTATCATTCGAGCCATTTCAGAGAAATTTCTGACAAAGAAATAATAGTGTGAATGTTAACAAGATCAACAAAAGCTCAAAGGAAAACAGCTGAACAAAACAATATCTGCAATGGGAGAATCAATAACATTTTCAATAGTTAAAAGTCAAAATACCAAACTACTTTTCAAAGTCAAAATACCTGAACAAAATACCAAACTACTTTTCCAGAGAAATTTCTGACAAGGAAATAAAAGTGTGAATGTTAACAAGATCACCGAAAGCTCAAAGGAAAATACCTGAACAAAACAATATCTGCAATGGGAGTATCAATAACTTTTTCAATAGTTAAAGTCAAAATACCAAACTACTTTTCAATATTTTTCGTGTGAAATATGCCTGAAAGTACGGATCCATTTTTTAGATAGACTTTCACAGTCTGCCCAATGAGACATGCAGATAAGTATATCAAGCGATCACGTGCAGGACTCTCATGAACTCCAACTTTGCCACCAATCACTACATTATTATCCACCATGTCAGAGAGCGAAAATGGAAGACATAATTGCAAAAAGCAAAAAGAAAAGAAACACACTGGAGTTGCCAGATCGGTTTGGATTTTATTTTCCAAATTGCAGCTTTTTGTCTAATCTTGCCCCTCCATCCCTCTCAGGCCTTTGATATAAGATTTGGGCTGTGGAACCTGTTGCAGACTCAAGTTGACAACAGCAACACTCCAATCCACAAAGAACAAGCTAAATGTAAGAGCAATAAATTCTAGAGCAGAATGATGGACAAAAAAAATGCAGATATAATAGACTACAATATACCATAACAAAACTCCATCTATGATAAGAATAAAAGAAACGGCACCACGAGAACGAGAGAAAATAGAAAATAAACCAGTATGTAGCAGTATTGTAAAAGACACCCGTAGGCAGGGCGAGGGGTCTCTCACCTCACCCTACCTCAGGCGAGGTAGGGTTCATCATGTGCTCGCCTTATGGTGGGCGCCTTGGAGCGCCTCAGGGACAATTTGTTTTCCGGTGGTTTAAACTTACTTTAATGTGTTTTTATCATCTATAAGATTTTTAATTATAATTGAAGATTAGATATTCCTTGTTAAATTCCTATCATGGCTAGATTAACTTAATGCTAGATATTTTTCATGCAAAATGTAAGTTTTTTATTTGAAGCCTAGGTTTAAATCTTAGTAGTTTGAAAGCTACACCGATTCCAAAATAATGTTTTCTTCCACAATTAAAAGTGTGGTGGCAACAAAATTAACAAGAGGAATATAATCCATAGAATTGATGAAGTGAACTGATTAACCTAAACACTTGAGATTAAAGTTAAGTACCTCTTGTACTTCAGATTGAAAGTGCGTTATTGACATTACAAAAGTTCTATCACAAAACTATTTGTTGAGTCATGTCATGTAGCATAATTGCGATGGTT
>CATIWQ010371386.1:0-33089 GCA_949673415.1 Euphorbia schlechtendalii
AAGAGAAAGCTTGTGGTAAGAAAGGATTTTGTTCTAGTGCCCGAAAAAAAGATTCCATTTTGTGTGTTCTCAGTTACTTGTGTGAATAAGGCCTCTATTATAGAGTATATAACTTCGAGCATAGGGATCAATTTCTAGCCACTGAAGTTGTCTCGTCAAAGGAATAAACAGAAGGAGAGAGTTTCACTCTTGCCAGGTTTCTCAAATTGAATAAGGAAGTAAGCCATCCAATTTCTATTGCCTGGGTTTTTTCTAGTAAGTACGTCTGCCAGTGAGTTTCATTTCAAGGGTTATGAAATCCTCTTCGAAAGTCAGAAAGAAAATTCTCATTAGCGTACCCGTGAAAGTAGCTTCTTCCAGATTCAGCCTTGGTCTCGACTAAGATGAATAATTGAAGATTATGCCTACGTGTGAGTGTACAAATAAATCCTTGTTTCGAACTATTTTTCAGTCCCCCTCCACAATTGCAACATATGAATGATACTGACATGATTAAATTAATTCAGCCTCGAAAAAATCCATACCTTCTAAACGATTTCAGTTCTGTCCATGGCATTCATAATGTTTTGTTTGTCACAATCTCTGAATAAACCAAGTTTCTCCCCAATGACTAACGTTTGGGTTCGATCATCTAAAACCGGATCATGCGAGCGCGATAAGATAATAAGTCTATGTCGATTGTGTATGTCTGGCCCAGAAGAGGAGGTGTATGTTTGAGTCTCGGCTACCACTTTAGTCTCACTTTCCTTCGAGCAGTTCCCACTAGTTGATAAAGAAATCAGCCTTTTATCAACTGAGTTACTGACAGTTTCATTCACCGGGGATAAAACCTCCCGAGCAACCCATAGATTCGAAAAAACAGCCGTATTTGAAGGCGAGTCCGCAGCCATGGATGCGTCATTAGATGAAGAATTAAATTGAGCACACTTGCTACACTTTGCACATGAGACAGCTTGTCTAAAGTAAACCTTTATATGAATATTCATGCCTCCTACCATGAGATTAAATTCTTGGTTTGTGCTGCCAATTGGAACTGATAGTAAGCAAGATACAACATCCAATCTGTCCTGGTTTTAGAAATTAAAATCAAACGATATCAGTTTACCAAACAAGGCAGATATTTTACAGATTAGAGCTTTTGTAATCCATGCAGGGGGCAGTCCAGGAAAATCCACGTATGCCAGATATTCTCTTGGGACAAACTGATCGGAAAATGGGTATACTTTGCATAACATGTCATTGAGAAAATGTCAATCTGATTTCAAAAAAGCATCCAAAGCATCCTTAGAGAAAAAGGAACAGAGAACCTCGTCTCCGCCTAATGGTGCAACAGACTTGACTGCGAAGTTTCTTTCCATAATCACGTCAAACAACCCCGGAATTGACGATAGGTTGATAACTTTTGCAACACAGGACGTGGAGGACCATTTAGCCATTGAAAAGGAATCATCTAATTTCACATCAAAGGGTTTCTTGGCACTAACAACCTCAGCATATGATCTTTCATCTCTCGGAACGCTTCTGAAAACTTGTTTTCGTTTCGGGGCTTGAACAATGGTACGAACTGCTGGAGCAATTGGGGCTTCATGATTATACCTAGCTTTGAAGGCACGAAGGTGGATATTTCCTATGATCACCAAATTCATACGGTATAGGGCTTCATGAAAGGGTAGAGTTCCGTCCGGGGAGAAAGAAATCAAAATTCAGATTCTTGGCATTACGATTTCTTGGAAATATAGACTGATCCAAAGATTCCATACTTTCTAAAAACCTTGTGCATCGCATCAGTGTTATGGTGGCTGTTTGGATAATTTTCTAGGGTTTTGGGGATGGTGTGTGGATGAGGGAGATGTCGGGGGTTTGGGATGGCTCTGATGCGTTGTGCTATGGTGATTCAGGTTTCGGGATGGGTGATCGGCGGCAAAACGGTGGCTGGAGGGGTGGTTCAGATTAGGGTTTGGCATGACGGCGGCTAATGATAATATATTAAGATCAAAAAGCAAATCGTGAGCTTTGCTTCTTGTTTCTATCTATATGTCATACCATTTAATTGACTCTAACTGAACTCATGACTTCACTGGGGTGGGCTCAACAGTAATGACTTGAGATAAATTAATTTTGTTTTCCATTTGTAATTTTGATAAGTTTCGACTTTTCTCTAAATTTTTTTTTATGAAATTGAGAACTACTTGACTCTGAAAAAAACCTGGTTGATAGAAGAACAGAGATATATTTAAATAAATTACCACAACAATAATGTCTAAACAAATAAGAAACAAAGTACATGTAAATTAGTTTCCAATGAAGAGTACACAACACAACTCAATAAAAATATAACATATATTTGATGAAAGAACAAAGAATCATAAAATTAGAAACTTTAGATCTTCATGAACACAACAAGTTACAGTAACTGAATCCCAACTTATTAAAGATGTGTTAAAATGAAAAGAATATAAGCATATATTGATGGGATCAAACTGCAATGAGTCACATTATGAGCATTGCTGCCAAAACAATTTTATAGCATGACGAGATCGAGAATTTGTTGGAAGCATTAGGAGATGGCTGTGGTGTGGGTGATGTAGTTGGACCGTTGGACAACACATTGATCACAAGTTTTTGGCCTTGAGAACAATGATCAGCATAACCACAAATGTACCATTTTTTGCCAGGCTGAGCAAGTGTAATTGCATCATTTCCACTGTTCAATAGATTTTCAGATCCCTTGCATTCTTTAAACCCGCTTCCGTCAACTTTATACACGTTGTGTGGCGGTTGGTATTGGAATATTGCATATCATATATAGGCTTCGTTAGATAGCAATGCATATACGCTATGTAAATGCTGCAAATAACTTTTATAAATTACATTACTTACTGAACACAAATGAAAGAGCATGTAAAATTACCTAATTTATCACCAACATAAAAGACTTTTCCAGCAGCCCATTGCGTGTAGTTTGGACCAAATTTCCATCCTTCACTATCCCCAACTACGTATTCAGTAGCCATGGCCACTGCTGGAAGAATTATACCAAATATAGCAAAAACAACGTATTTAGTTGTTTTATTCAATTAATTTTGCTTAATTACTATTAACTAATCTCCAATTGTTGTTATGCTAATGAAAATGTGGAGCCTTATTTATAGTTGACGTTGTTAAACAGCAACAGCCAATGGGCGGCAGGGAAAAAAAATTTAGAAAATGGAAAGAGCATTGTTTTATCCGTATTGGACGAAAGAATGATAAGGTGCAAGCCTCATTACAATTGTCGTTTTGGTTATTTGTTCTTACTAAAATTATTTTGTTATTCAATTTTCTGATTGAATTTTGATCATGATTGATAATCATTGTTCGCAAAGATTTATTTGTTGTAAACAGGAGTGACCAAGGGCTGGACACGAGGGGGGAATATTTTATAGACCAAGCTAATGCGTCCTAAAATTTACAAATATGAAGCTTAATACATAAGTTGCCCCCACCTATATTTAGCCTATTTACTTCTTCAACTTACAAAGCTACCCGTCACCTCTCTTTTTTATGAAGAAAAAAAAGGCCAATGTTAAAGCACTAAAAAGCGAGCATCCAACCTATGTTGGCACACATGATAAATTAGGGACCCAACACGGCCAAAAAAATTTATTAATCACGAATAATAAGGTAAGGATTCAAAGATTAGATACAAAGAAGTCTAAAATTTGTAAACAAATTTGAAGCTGTGAAAGAAACTGCTTTGTTAATGCATTTAAAATAGAACCAAGTCGAGTGAATGGCGGAGATTAACAAATCCTCTAATGAAGTTGAGCCATCAAAGACCAACTTATTCTTTCTCTTCCATATTGACCAAGCTATATAAAACCATAAAAAAGAGATAAAATCTCTATACAGAGTGTTGGAAAAGAAACTCCGCCATAATTGAATGAAAGAAGAAGCATATGATAACATCGATTCCAATCCAAGAAAAAAGAGCTATCCATATCGGATAGCTACTCTCACAAAAGGAATTGCATGCTCTATAGTTTACGCTGATGAGCGAAAAGGGAAAGAAAAGTTATCAAATGGAATGATTTGTCTCCTTAGAAGAAAGTCTCTCGTCAGAAGTTGCTGATGAAACAACAGCCCAACCAAAGAAAGCTAATTTGGGCATTAACGGGTAAGCCAAACCAGTTCATAATGCACCAAAGACCAAGATGAAGAGGTTCGGTTGGAACGGTGGACAACAAGACAGAAGGAAGCGGGAGTAGATTGTTTCATTGAGTCAATATATCCAAGAAAAAGTGTTCCGTAGTGAATGGAAAACTGGCCGAGAAACCTCTACAGGCTGCTGGACCGAGGCAGTGGCAAACAGAAATGAGAAGCTTGAGTGGATCCAAAACAGCAGCTCAAGGCAACAGCAATGCTTGTCAGATGGAGGTTTTAGGGGCGGCCGAATGGTGACGAAGAAAAGATTAATGAACATCCCAAACTAACCCCAACATTCTTCATATTTCAGTGTTTTAAATTGCACTAGGCGCTAGTTGGGCGGCCGGAGCCTCTAGAGGCCTATGCGGAGACTAATAGGGACTTGGGCGGGACTTAGGAGCTAGTCAGCGGGGTTTGAACACTAGGCACAATTGAGCAGCGACCTTTAAAATAGTGCTTATGCGGAGATTTTTCAAAAAGTGTTCATATTACACAGATGATATAAGAAAGCTCACAAAGTGGCTTATTACATGTCCAATTGTCCAACCAAAAGAATGAGTCAATCTCATTACCAACCACCATATTGAAGGGAATTATCATCGAAAACATAACCACGTCGGCGGAATTACTGGTTAAAATTTTCTCGAATTCGAATAGGATCTTCTCAAGAACCATTGATAAGGTTTCAAAAGAATTTAATTTTAATCAAATAAAACTTACTTGATAGTCTCTTTAAGAGACGAATGCCATTAAAGCTCTCAAGTAGAAACTCTCCAATCTCACGTGCACGAACTCCTATCGAACTGGGACCGGTGCTAGCCGAATGGACGAAGAACTCTCATAAAAAGCTCCAAGAAAAAGAAAACCAAATCCTAATTCTATCTTTAATAAGAAACGTGAATTATGTATATATATGGCTACCATGTTCACGTTTTTATTTTATGTATTAGATAGAATTTAAGTTTCTTTTCTTTATTATTTTGTATATTTATCCATAATTAGTCAATTAGGTTTAGGTTTAATTATTATGAATTTGACTCAACAAATTTTAAGTTTAATAATCAAACCTCATAGTTTAATTCCTTAAACAAATTTAATTGTCAATTTTCATAATTTATAAATCAACCCATAGACAAAATAAAGACTGCAGTTTAATCAAATAAATTGTCATACTACAAATTAATTTAATTAACTAAATTCAATCAATTAATAATTTTAGTATGCAATACTTTATGATTAAATTTATTCAATTTAATTATTCAACATATGAATTTATTTACTTATCAATAAACAAATACCATATGTAAATGCAATTTAATCGACTTAATTTAATTTAATGACTAATATAAAATAAATTATATTATACCATTAACTAAATTAAATTCTTGGAGTATATAGATTATTCAATTAGATTGACTTGACATATCAATTAATTAATAATTAGTTCTTCATCAAGTCTTGTAACATAGCATGTACAAGGAATCCCAGATCAGTAGTTCTAAGCGTACGATCATTTGGATCTGTCCATATGTTGGCAATGGGATTCACCCATAGACTGTAAGCAGATTCTAGCAAACCATTACAGCCCCCAATTGGGACAAAATACAGCCGTCTATTAAAGATACTGAACCCAGTAGTTATCTCACAAAGTCCTTTGCCAGCTGACATTAATATGATGAACAAGAGGCATGGTGCTTGTCACCCCTTATGCAGTTCATCGTATTTCTTGATCTAGAATAAAATGATAAAATAAGTCAATGACTTATTGGACGTCCTTATCACTTTTATTCATCAAGTGGCTAGTGATTCATTTCGATTTATCAAATAAAATGGCAATCCTATCACTTCAACACTACTAGTAATGTGGTCACGAAATATATCGAGCATACCTGTACTTGTAATCCAATATTTAAGGACCTGTTAGTAGTATACTACAGCATACTCAATTCCACATCCGTAATAAGTTGAAATCAAGTCCGAGGACAACTGAGACCTACTCAGCAAATTATCTATGACATACAACCATGTGACTTTGCTGTATGGATCGGTCCAACCCCATGTTTTCAACATGTGCCCATATTCATGATCTACTTTACCAAGTGACATAGCAACTACATTGCTACAGATCATCCAACATACAAGTCTTTCGTTTCATACATTCCCATGATTAAAACAGACTTGGAATATTTATGATTATCAATCAATGGATACTCTACTCATATTATAGCACAAGGTATAAATGTAGTAGATTATTGCATTTATAATGTGACACTGCATGAACTAATGCCTTTAGAACTAGGACACATCAACAATTCCGACAATAAGAACCCTAGTTAAATATAAATCTAACCTTTATTCAAAAAAACAATATGTAGTTTTGCATATTATACTCAACAGTCAATCTACAAACACAGCCTCAAAACAGAAACTATTAGCATCAATGCTTCTAAGTCTCTTAAAAAACACAGACTAGCAAGCAATTAAGGCACTAAGCAAACGAAAAAAATTATAATACTCAATATGTCCTAATTAACATATTAATAACAATAACAATAATAATGATGATGATATTATTGTTCATTAATAATATATTATGATTGTTACTAGGAGCAGAGGCAGTAGGGGGTGAAGGGGTTGAAGGTACTGCACCATACACAGTTGCTCCATTTGCATTTGTGGTGTTCAACACTGATGAACTTGTGCTGTCATTTTTCAATTACATAATTATTTAAATATTTAATTACACTTAATTCAGTTGTCATTCTAAGTTATATAAACAAAAGGAAAGTCACTGAGATTTGAGAATGTACCTTGTCGATGCAAATTTACATGTTTGAGTGCCTGAAAAATATATAAAATCGTGTTACATAAAATTGGGTTGAAAAATATTTGCACGTTTTCAACTAACAACATTTTTCACTTTTTTTTGTAATATATGTATCATTACAATTGTATATTTTATGAAACTAAGCTATAACTACCATGTATATACATGTGATAAATTTTCATGTATTGAATGAATTATATCCCGAAACTATATAATTGTAATCATAAGAATAAATGAATAGCAATGGATTTATCATGCAAAATTCCGCTAGGCGGCCCAGCGAGAATTTTTTGAATTTTTAAATTCAATCGTATGGTGTCATTGGTGTGCCATCAAGTCTTAAGTTTAGAGGATTTGAATCTTTTGAAAATGATTTTACTATATTTCAAAAAAACAAGAAAAACTTTTGAATGACTTCGGCTCAATGTTATTTCAACCATCACTAAGGGTTAAATGGGCCTAAAATATTTTGAAGTATGGTTTGATTAGTATTCGGCTTTCTACCGACATGTCCTAAACAGTACTTACATAATAAAAAAAGTTAAGGCGTAATATATAACTAACTGTCCTGTAATTTGAAAAAGTTGACGTAACTTCCTCAACTTGCAAAAATGTATCGGTTTGCTTCATAAACGTTACATGTTAATTTATGATTGATTTAACTTTTTAAAAATGTCATATTTATTTTTCTAATTAAAAGTTGACACACGATGTTTAGAGGGTAAAATTTTGTATATTTGTAAAGTAAATGGAGAAAACTGGTGCGCTTTTACAAGTTAAAGATGTAACGATCCCTTTTCAGAAGGTGGCAGTAGATTATTTGTATCAAATTCATGAGGTAATGATGAATTTCACATGAAGGAAAAGAAAAAACTTACTTGGATCCGTGCTAGTCGTAGTAGCAGTGCCTCCAAAATTGCAACTACTCGGAATTGGATTTTTTTGGTAAAAAGCATTGAAAGCAAAAGAGGCATGATGTTGAAGAGTATTAGGACTGTAACAAAAACCACCCTCTTGAATTGCCGTACAATCTGCCCCTCCATGTCCACATGCATAGTCTAATGCCACTTGTAATGCCATAGCTGGTGCCCCTGGGCTAGCAATGCACCAGCTTGCTCCCCCCGACACAGGCGCCATCGTCGTTGTCGTTGTCGGAGTTACCGTCGGTGTCATTGTCGAATCCGGGTCTGAATTCGGGATTGCTATAGGAGTTCCAATTGTTGTGGGTACTGTTGTTATAGGTGTGGTGATGTCCTTTTGAGACTTGGACATGTGACTTATGTTTTCTTGTTGCCTAAAATCAACTCCAATTGCCAAATTCTTTGTAAAGTTTGCACCTTTAACAAAAACCCAATTCCAAGTTGAAAAAAATTAATTATGAAGAGCTAAGTTCAAAAGTCAAAAATATTGTTTGATCATGTGAAATGTACAGGACTTGTTTTTTGCACCAACATTTGAAAGTGGAACTATGGATATGATTAGAAAGTTGCTCAATTTGGACCCAACAAGAGTAGGCCAACCCTATGTGATAATTCTTATTAAAAAAGAAAAGAAAAAGGTCTGCTGCAAATGAGCAACAAGTATGAAAATTTAGAAACTTTGAATAAAACCTTAAATTGGCTATGATAAACTGCAAAAATAACAACTATTCACTTCCACAATTCAAGAAAAGAAACATACCCGAATGCAAAAGCATATCAAATTGAAAATTCAAAGTCCAATATGTAAATTAACAAGAACCTGACTGCAGGGAAAGAATGATAAACAGAGTTACCTGAAGAAAGAAGGAGAGAGAAGATGAAAACAAGCAGATAACAGAAAGCTCTGCCATCCATATTCTTCTTCTTTGTAATAAGGAAATGGATTTTAAAAGAAGAAGAGATAAAATAGGGTACGAGTAGAGGAGGGTGCAAGCAAAGATCAACTAAAGAAAAAGAAAAAGGGTAATGACGAAGGTTGAAAAAGAGGGTAAATTTAATTGGAATTTTGGATTTGGTTTGGGGTTAGTGATGATAGTAATGATTATACATTTTCCCTTTTCTTCTCCTCTCTCTTTTTTTTTTATTCTTCTTAATCTTTTATGCTTCTCTCCTTTTTCCCTTTTTAATATTCTATATTTCCTCTACTTCTGCTTCAATTATACGCACATAATAATGTTGGTTTTGCCTCTATTAACCCAACTTAATAAAGGGTGACAATAGTTGAATTGTACCAGGAAAAGAACAGAGTGGGATCTGTGGTTTGTATCAGGTGACCATGTGTTTATCTGCCTTCACCAACCAAAGTTGTAGCCTTACTTCTTTTTCACAATCAATCTACCTCTTTCTTTTTGGTGGAAAAATGAAATAAGTTGGTGAGTAGTTATATAAATATTTACGAGTGAACAAGCAAATCATATATCTCCATTAGCGTGAAAAGAATTTAGCTTTAATATTAAAATGGTAGGTGGGAGTGTAAGCTATCAAAATTCCACTCAATGTGGAAGAAGATAATGATACCTTGTTTGTAAAGAGTGGTGCATATGTTTCTATTCCCCAACTCAACCATTGTGTCTAAAGTTGGCCCCCTTTCACTAATTTTGTCCTTCTCTTTCTTTGTATTTATGTATTACAGTAAAGTATATATATAACCACACATTGAAAGAGTAACCCATATTGGTTATGTTCTTTTTCAATTAACCTGTATCTTTTAAATTGTTAATCATTAACTTTCTTCGGTAATTTTATATTGACACCAGCTTTTTTGATACTAATTTACGCTTTACAATCTTTACCATTCATCTTTGGGTAGTTAGATCTCCACTATAAGATGAAAACAAAATGAATAATGGAGACGGGTGTCATACAACTAGTGTCAATATAGAATTACTGAACTTTCATAGCCCAAATATATATTTATGTATTCGTATTTTAAATGAGCATCTTTTACTTCGCTTCCAATAAATTTTTTAACGCAGATACGTTGTATGTATTCAACATGTAATATGATTTAGATTTGTAGATTAGAAATAACATGTATAAATACAATAACCATAATTAACACGAAATGAATTTCAAATACTTAAACCTAAGCTTCATCATATCATCCAATAAACTTATTCTATAATGTAAAATCAATTTGAAATAAATTTGCAAAGTGTAAACGTACGTTTTGAACCATAATTTTAAGAAAATAAAATTAAAATGAATTTGTAAATTATAAACTTTTCTAAAAAAATAAAATGAATTGAATTGATTTCTATTAAAAAAATTGAATTCTAAATAAAGTATCAAACTGTAAAAGTTGTTGTCTCGAATAGAAAATTTATGAAATAACAAGTTGGAGGATGATATGTGAAATTTACCCTCTGGAATTATCGGTATTATGAAAATTGAAAATAATAATGAAAAAGACAGGGAAACCCTTAATTCACGAAGATGTAGTGTAAAGTAAACCCCTTGAGAGTGGCGAAGCAGAGTTGGGGGATTTCAACTTCACAGGAATGGAGAAGAAGGCAGAGGTAGAGTCAAAGAAGCAAGTTCATCTCTTTTACTGCGCCGACTGTGAAGACCTTGCCCGTAAAGTTGCCTCTCATTCCGACCTCATCACTCTTCAGTCCATCAATTGGAGGTCTTTTCTTTTTCTAACCGCAATTACGTTCCACTACTTTGATGTTGGTTTTTTAGTAGGAGTTCATCAAACAATGTTTTGGGGATTAATTATGTATTTATGTGGCCGGACCTATCCTGGTTCTGCTTAGGGATTACTTGATTTTGAACTTTCTGCTCTATTTAATCATGCACACTTCTGAGTTTGTTCTGTGCTTGCCTTTCTTGTTATGCATATATGTAATTGTTTTCAAATTTGTAGCCAATGTCCTTGTAATCCATTGCTAGATAGACTGCTGTGCTGATAAACTCTTTGATGTTTAGCTTTATGTGAGGCGGATAAGAGATGAGTTATGTTCATTTTTTCTCCAGGAATTTTGATGATGGATTTCCTAATCTTTATATCAACAATGCACACGACATTCGAGGTCAACATGTTGCTTTTCTCGGCACCTTTAGTTCCCCAGCTGTTATTTTCGAGCAACTTTCTGTCATTTATGCACTGCCACGGCTTTTTGTGGCTTCCTTCACTCTAGTTTTGCCTTTCTTTCCAACTGGCTCTTTCGAGCGAATGGAAGAAGAAGGGGATGTTGCAACTGCATTTACTATGGCAAGGATATTATCAAATATTCCCATTTCAAGGGGTGGTCCAACTAGTCTAGTCATCTATGATATACATGCTCTTCAGGTTTAATTTCCCAACTCTTCTCTTAGTAATTTTACATTTGCAGGTGTTCTTATTTGTGCTCATTTTTCTTTTGTCCTTGTTTAGTGAATATGTTCATTTATCTTAGAAAGCTAAGTTTTTTGTCTTCTCCTCTCCCTTGTGCTGCCAATTTCAGTAAGTGAACAAACCTTAAATCCATAGGACGGGGAAAAATAGTAGCCAATATCCCAATCCTATAAGCAGTAAACATGTCTTTCAAGCTCCAAACCTTTTCTTATTGTTATTCTTGTAAGGACTGATTATTGTTATATCATTTATATTCTTACTATAATAATCTGGGTGATATTATGTTTCCTGGTCATGTTTCATATCTGGTTTACCTTCATGTGAGATATCATTTGCATATCCTTAGCTCATATATTCATTTCTCTCGAATTTCTTTTCGTTGTTATCTTCGTATATAATCTCATTATAACAAGTTTTCATTCAATAATGTTTTAACATGCAGGAAAGATTTTATTTTGGAGACCATGTTTTGCCTTTGTTTGAGACTGGAATTCCGCTCCTAAAGCAACGTCTTCAACAGCTTCCTGAGTCTGATAAGGTCTGTTGCATCACAATTCTGCTTGTTCTTGTGAGATACATTTGCATTATTTCTTGTCATTGACTCGTTGTCCTGATTTCGTTAGTACTTCTCCAAGATTTACTCTACTAGCTCAATAGCATAGTTCACTTCTCCTCTTTAATAGCATTTTTTTCCAGATTGTCGTTGCTTTTCCAGATGATGGAGCTTGGAAGCGATTCCACAAGCTGTTAGATCATTTTCCAACGGTTGGTTCAAAATTTCTGCTTAAATGGAGAGAATGATTTTGCAAATTAAATTTTTGCTATGATGAAAGGATTTGTTGAAAATAAATGCAGGTGGTGTGCGCAAAGGTTCGTGAAGGTGATAAGAGGATAGTTCGTATAAAAGAGGGAAATCCTGCTGGTTGTCATGTTGTAATTGTTGATGATTTGGTGCAGTCTGGAGGAACTCTAATTGAGTGCCAGGTATTCTTCTTTTGTTGTTAAAATCTGAATTTTCCTTATGTGCGAGCTGTTGTTGTGGTTGTACAATCAGGTGTAGTGGAAATAGATAGAACTGGTATATAAAAAGAGATTGTTCACCATTATTTGCTGGCATTGTTGCTGATAATGACATTTTTGGAGAACAAGATGAACAATAATCTGATTAGGATAAAGGTTGATCATATGTAGTCTTGGAATGATTTTTCTCTTTGACTCTGTAGCATTTCCCTTCTTTTAAATGAAGCAAAAAGGGCTTATTTAGTTATTTTGGTTACCATGAATGTGGAAATAGTTGGAAAATTTCAGTGTTAGCCTGCTATACAATTTGAACTCAAGCAGACACAGAATGTTGGCAAATTCAGTTTGAACTGCTGGATCTTATTGTATGCACTGATATTTTTCGTGTCTGTTTGTGTAGAAAGTATTAGCAGCTCATGGTGCGGCTAAGGTGAGTGCATATGTCACCCATGGTGTGTTTCCCAAGCGGTCTTGGGAGCGATTTACTCGCAAAAACGTTGGTGAGGCTTGTTTGTACATTCATACACTACCTGGCAATCATTGTGTACCTTCATGATTCACTCTCTTCTATGATTCAATGTACATAATTACTAATACCTGTTTTGTGAAGGCTCAGGGAATGCATTTGCCTACTTTTGGATCACAGATTCATGCCCTTTGACTGTTAAGGCAATAGCGAATAGAGCACCCTTTGAAATCCTGAGTCTTGCTGGATCGATTGCTAGTGCTCTCCAAATTTGAGTAAGCGCTTTGGAGGGCTTACTGTGGGATGATGATGATTTGCATCTGCGATGATGATCCTATCTTTGCGGAGATTTTGTATTATGTTTCGGGTAGAATGAGTGCTCTTCTGCAACTCTAAATAACCATGGAATTGTGTTGTTCTATAGATGCATACAAGTTCTACTGTTATAAAACAAACTTGTCTGTCTCTACTAACAAACTTGAACGTGAGGTTTGTCGAATAATGACAAGTTCTGTCAAACTCAAACCTCAGTAATTGTTATATGATGGATGATCAACAATTATCGTTGTCCTTGAGCAAAATAAAGTAAGATTTTGCCCCCTAAAATCATCAGGTTTTTTGTTGTCGCCCTGTATTTAATTTTGCCTTTATTAACATCCCGAACTTGGTAAAAAAGCATACAGAAGCCCTCTCATTTCAGCATGGCTGCGTGTGTGCATTATTTTCTTTATGAGAGGCTCGGGAAGTGTTTAATTTTTCATTTTCACATTCTCTCCAAATATCAATGAGTGTAATTTATAATATAAATCTAACTAAATGAAAAAATATGTAGTTCCCAAGAAATTCTATAGAAAAAAAAAAGAAAAGAAATTCCTTTTTTATATGAAAAAATAAGAATAATGAAGAAAGAAAACTCAAAATTGGAGTTCTTTTAAAACAAATTAGTATCTAACGTTGTTTATGTGACATCAATTTATCTATGTGTTAGTCATGTCACTGCATGCGGTGTTGGTGGAGGCAAAATGAAATTCAAGGACAAAACGAAAAATCTATCAAATTTAGGGGACAAACTATGACATGAGATCAATTTCAACATGTGCATGTTAAGTTTGCTATTTTCCAATAATTTTTCATTTGATTGGATATTGGATAGTTATAAATCTGCATAGAATAAAATCATTTCAATACGTCTAACAGACGGGTCATTACAAAATTAAAAATGGTAAACATAAATTAGTGGACATTACGAAAAGAATTCTAAAGGTGAGTTTTAAAATCAAACCAAAATGAATTACTTTTTCCAACGGTGAATTTAAAATCAAACCAACATGAGTTATTTTTGGATTTGGAGTAATTTAAGATGATTATAACTGGTTTTGGTCCTCTTGAATTTAACATTTTAATTTGAGAAAATATCCAATCCACATTTTTCTGTCTTTTTCCGTTGATTCTGTTTGGTTTTTGACATGTGTTTTTCTTTTTGGATTTTATTTTTGCCAAGTAACTACATTGACTAGTGGATTCAATGTAAGATGCTTTTTAGTTTATAAACCCGTAATGTTAATATTAATTAGATTTTTTTGTTGTAGTTGAAATTTGTGAGCATTAAAGTTGAACAGTTAGAGTATCCTTATACACAATAAATTATGTAATCTTCTACAAAAAAAAAAAATTATGTAATCTACTCACCTACTTAGAAAACTTATATCAACCATTGGATTTTGATTTAGTGATCAAATCCTCCTCCCAGAATAGAATAAGTAGGTGAGAATGTTGAGTTCAAACTTGGATTCTTACAAATTTAAAAAGTTCATATTATTATAACAAAAATACTTGTATCAAATGAACAAAGTGTTGCATTTTATTATTGATTTCCATTTTCCTTTAATTAAATCTCAAAGCTCCTCCATTTCTCACATTGCTTTTACTTGTTTTTTGTTTTTTATTTGATTAACATGCATACTTCAAAACAACAAATAAAAAATAAAAACTCCACTCTTATCCCAGCATATTTCAAACTTATAACGTTCCTCAAATATAGGTAAGCAATCAACAACCCGAGCTAAACATTTCCACACGACCTCTAATTTTTCATCAGTAGAGAAAACCCATGAATGAAATTTTTTTTGTCTAAATATTTGTTTAAATGAATATTTATTTAGAATTAAATTTTTTTTAAAGAATTCTCGTCATTTTTCATATATCTCAACTTTACCAATAATTAGTAGAATATAAGCCAATTTTTTTAAAAAAAATTAAACTATACAAAATCTAAAAATTACATATATATGCAATAAGATCATATAATTTTTGGGTTGTTTTCTGGAGGATTTGTTGCTGCAAACTAAATATTGCGACTCTGTTACTAACGTTGCATTATACATGAAGAATTTATTTTGGGTTCGATGTTTGAGATATTTGAAAGTGGTAAGAAAATCAGGTTTTTATGGAGAAGTGGAAGCGTAAAATACGGGATACAGTATCAAGAACTCGTTATCCGTATATTTATACGTCCTGGTTATTTATATGTCGTTCTAGATTCACGCCATACGTCGCTCTCTCTCTCCTCTTTCTTCTTTCTTCTTTCTTCTTCCTCTCTCCTGTCGGTGTAGAGTTCCTATCTTTGCAGCCTCTTCACTCTAACCCACACATTTCACCTTCCTTCTACTTCACAATATCAATTCCCTCCTATTTAAGCTATTCATCCCCTCCCTCCCTAGGGTTTCCATTTTTCTTCATTGATTCATCTTGATCTTCACGCTAACGAAATGTCACGGTTGCTATTTCTCATTTTATCCGATAAGGACGTTTCTCCTTCTGCTTTATGCTAGTTTCTTTGCTTCAATTGTGGGGGGATTTCAACAACGCTGCAGAAAAGGAGGTGGTTAAGTGTATGAGGGAATTGGTAGCCGTCTGGATCTTATGTGCGCCGGTAAAGGATTGCAGGAGAGGAGTAAGGTGGGATTTTGTGTTGGTGATAAGGAGCAGGGGTAGGTGGGGGAAATGTGGTTGATTATTTCTTGCTGTTTTTTTTTCTGTTATTGCTGAATTTATTTTTTGTTTCGTTACTACTTCTCAACCGCCGAGAGCAATTTGGAGTTCGCCGAAAAACGGATTTTTTTTGTCTCTGGCAGTTTCGGAAAAGTGTGAAAAAGAGCTACAGGATGCAGCAAGATCAACGGAAGAAGGTGAATTCTAATTCTTGAGTTAGCTTCATTACTGATCATTGTTTTACTTCCTTTCGAGTTATTTTCTGATTTGCCCTATTGTTCTTCGGTTGTATGAGGATTCAAATTGGACTTTGATTTGGCATGTAATTGTATATGTTGCAACTTCTCGTTAGAGGACTGATTCAAAAGGAGAATATCATCGTTTTCTTTCCCTTGAAAATCGTTACTATTAAATTTATATTTGATCATAAACACAACAAATCTTTAATTGAAGCAGCATATATGGAAGCTGGCATATATGGTCGAAATCCTGCAGTAACCCTTGAAGAAATCTGGCTGCCCAGAAAAGTGAATCTATTCGATAATCATGTGCTTGTGCTCGTTGCTTTCGTACGTTATGTGCTGACAATTGACGATTCGTATACAAGCAATCGGTGTTTTTGGTCTTTTCTCTCCGTTAGATGCATATCATATCTTGTATCTGTATGCTATATTTTACGTACGAGATTTTTACATTTGTGGTATTCTATGGTAATAGTGCCAATATATTTAAGTGCTATCTAAAAAGTGGATTCATTTTGCTTCTAGTGTGCAATCCACTTTATAAAAATTACATTAGATGCTATATTTTGCTTTACTTTCTTCTTAGTTTTAGTAAATCAGGTGAGTGGATTCTCTAATCAATTTATCAAATTCTCTACTTAAATTTGGCCTTCTCTTTAATTGCTTCAGTTGTATCTTCATTCTACTTCTATTATTTCGTCTTCATTTGATGTCTTTACATGATTTGTGCTTGCTCCATTTTGATATTCTGTTATAGCAAACAAACGAATTTGTCTTTCGTTGCCTTCTGCTTTAATTACACTTTAGTTTTATTGCACTCTGGATTTCGGCAGCTGCTGCTTTTGTTGCATTGTAATTCTCTTTCTAAACAGGCCATTGGCGATCATCTGAAGGAATCACAAACTCTATTTTCTACATTACATGACTTATCTTTTTAGAAACTAATCCATCCTATCTTGTCTTGGGTATTTGAGCTTGTAAGAAATCAGCATATTTATTATCCAATGGACCATTTTGATGATATGGAATGCTATGTATGTGTCAGGAAAGCATAAAGCTTTTAGTATAGAGATCTATATTGTTTTTCTTCTTTTGTTGGTTGTTCGAGGGACATTCTTTAATAGTTGGGCATTCTTTGATTAGGATGGTATTTTATGCTAATCAGTTAATCTGGATTTTGACCGTTTGGTCTAATTTTAGATTAAAAAAAGGATTATGCTGAAATATTTGTTAAAAAGGCGAATTTATATGAGGTTCTTAAACAAAATATAAATACTAATTTCAGGTGCTTTAGGTTTAGCTTCATAAACTAATTTTTGTAGGATTCAATAAACTTTTTCCACATATGCACTTGCTATGATACTTGTTGTTGCTACCATATATGTGTGATGATGATTGGCATGAGCTTTATGTATATATTGTGGTTGTATTCTTGCTAACACAACTAAATGCTTCAGAGTTCGACAGAGATGGACTTCTTCTCCGAGTATGGTGATGCCAATAAGTACAAGATTCAGGAAGTTATTGGAAAAGGCAGTTATGGGATTGTTTGTTCTGCGATCGACACTCACACTGGTGAAAAAGTTGCAATAAAGAAAATTCATGATATTTTCGAACACATCTCGGATGCTGCTCGTATTCTTCGTGAGATAAAATTGCTTAGACTTTTAAGACACCCAGATATAGTCGAAATCAAGCATATTATGCTTCCACCATCAAGAAGAGATTTTAAAGACATTTATGTTGTTTTTGAGCTCATGGAGTCTGATCTGCACCAGGTGATTAAAGCAAATGATGACTTGACAAGAGAGCACTATCAGTTTTTTCTTTATCAGCTTCTTCGTGCATTGAAATATATTCACACAGGTATTGTATTTGACGGCATTTTGTACATATGTTAACTTAGTGTTTAGTAATTTTGATTAGCAAAATTGGCAATCAATTACAGTTTGTCCATTATTGTGGATGGAATGTAACAAGACCAGAAGTTTCTGTAATTTTGTCTCCTGTCATTCTTACCATTTTCCAGATTGAGTACAATTGCTGTTAGTGAACCTACTAATAATTGCTAAGTGACCGCCTTTTTATGTCATCCAGAAATCTGATTTAGCATTTTAGTATGTTTATTAATTCTGAAGTTTTGAATGACGTTCTCTAAGATTTTTTTAAGTTATGCCTTTCATTCATGTTTTTCTACTTCAGATTTTCTTCCCTCTTCAGGCATCTTGGGAAGTATGGTATATATCTGATCTCGTCTGTCTTATTTCATGCAGCAAATGTCTATCATCGAGATTTAAAACCTAAAAATATCTTGGCAAATGCAAATTGTAAACTGAAAATTTGTGATTTTGGGCTAGCAAGGGTGGCTTTTAATGATACTCCAGCCACAACATTTTGGACGGTATGTCTTCTTACAAGTTTGACGATTATCCATGGACTTTTATTTACTCCACAGAACATATTTATGTATATTTGTCTAAGGAATATGGAAGATTAATTTAAGATTGTCATGATATTTATACAGGACTATGTTGCTACCAGATGGTACAGAGCTCCTGAACTCTGTGGGTCATTTTTTTCAAAGGTATGTCTCTGAACATGTGAATTGATGGTTTTAGAATTTAATAAGTCCGTTTATGTTATGCTATGTATTCTGACAGCTGGAAGTTTTGCTTTGTCTTTTTTTGTAAATCCTAATTATGTAACTGCACTTCTATAAGATGAAACATATGGTGTAAATTCTCGACTGTTGTAGGTTCAGCCTTCAGGAATGTGTTATTGGCTATCAGTTTTACTGCATGATGGTGTTGAAGTGTCAAATGATAGTTTTGGTTCCTATTGTGCCTTAATTTGGAGATTTAGTTTTTATTCTTTCTTGTCTGAACTCTGAATAGAGGAAAATTGTTTCTATTTTTATTTTCTTTTGGTTCCGATCTGATTGTTGCATTATTGTCACTTAAGAGTGCTAGAGTAGTAATGGTGCCTTCAATCGTTTCTTTTGTCATTTCTTGAATATAGCCTAGGTTTCCATTAAAATATCAAGCACTTAATTAGGAAAGAGATACAAGTCTCTTGTACTAGTCCATTTTGAAGATATGTATCAAAAGTCCACTCTACCTTGTATTTCAATTTGTTGGTTAGGACACCAACAATCTGTAATAAGTAGCAATCATTAGTGCCATTTGTGAATAATTATATTTGGCTAATAATTAATCATAATTATAATTCAATATTTTTGTGTGAGAAACTACATATAAAGCGAATTCTTACAAGCAAGGGTCCCAATAGTAATTTGCATCATTATAAAAATTTCAGGTATAGAAATTTACAGATCTTTCTGTAGTTAAAACTTTGGAAGTGACCTTGGTATTAGGTTCATTATTAAATTATTCCCTCATTACTTTGATGATGGGAATTTTATACGCAAGTAGCGCATAAAACTTTATTCTTGTTTTGCCTACTGGGAGATAATGAAGAATACATTTGCATGTGTTAGAATTTTACTTCTGCATTGTTAAGCTGTATGTAATTTGAGAATCCCCATGTCATGTACATGTTGGCAAGAAGGGCCATGTAGTCTCCAAATTTTGGCCTATGTAAATTGGTGATTAGTAATTGAAATGGGGATTTTTTTCTAGATCTCCATCACATATAGACTCTAATGATTATAAGGTGTTAGTTCATGGGGTCATATTGCATATGCTAAGATATTTGATTTGAAAAGCATATTATAGCATATGCTCTCGCTCTTGTATTTAGTCTCATCTCATTTTTAATTATTCTGTGGAATCTGGATGCAGTATACACCAGCAATTGATATTTGGAGCATTGGTTGTATCTTTGCTGAAGTCTTAACCGGGAAACCACTCTTTCCTGGAAAAAATGTTGTTCACCAACTGGATTTGATGACGGATCTGCTTGGTACACCTTCATCAGATACAATATCTCGGGTAAGCCATTTTTCCCTTGAACTAGAAAATATTTGGTGGATTCGACCATGCCATGCTTGAGTTCATCCTTTTGTGTGTTACTACTTATTATGCTCATATAATTGTTGACTCGCATGGTTTATGCATATGATACTAAGCAATCATAGCCATACAACCATCTAGCAAAGATTTCCTGTTGAACAAAGCTACTGTGCAATTGATTTTCACTTGTGACAGGTTCGGAATGACAAGGCAAGGAGATATTTGAGTTCTATGAGGAAGAAGCAGCCTGTGCCTTTTGCTCAGAAATTTCCAAATACTGATCCTTTCGCACTGCGTTTGCTGGAAAGGCTGCTTGCTTTTGATCCAAAAGATCGACCAACTGCTGAAGAGGTCTGTTTCCAGTATCATTTAAGTCAGATCTGATCACTGAAAGTGATCTGTTGTTGAACTGTTCACCTTGAATTGTTATTTATAATTAATTGTATCTGGTAATTCTTCAGGCATTAGCAGATCCTTACTTCAAGGGACTAGCAAAAGTTGAAAGGGAGCCTTCTTGTCAGCCAATATCAAAAATGGAATTTGAGTTTGAAAGGCGCAGGGTTACAAAAGATGATATAAGAGACCTCATTTTTCAAGAGATACTGGAATACCATCCCCAATTGCTCAAGGATTACATGAATGGAACTGACAGGACCAACTTTCTTTATCCAAGGTAGTTGTCTTCCTCAGTCTATTTAAATCAGGATTTAATGTGTCATTTGGATTTGCTCATATACTTGACATAATATTAATACCATATTTTCCCTTTGTTTCCACTTTGTTTTGAATATTTTTCCTTGCGGTCAGTGCTATCGATCAGTTTAGAAGGCAGTTCGCACATCTTGAGGAGAATGGTGGTAAAAGTGTGCCAGCAATTCCCCTGGAAAGAAAGCATGTATCTCTTCCTAGGTATAAAGTTCTGGGTTTTTCTTATGCTGCTATATTTACTGTTTATTTCCAACTGCTTTGTGGCTCTTATGATATTTCATTTGATTGTTCCACCCAAATTTTTCTTGATTAATTGGGACATGGCAGCTATTTTGCAATAAGCTATACTGACTTCCTAGCTTAGTTGTTAAAATTGTGTGTAAAAATTGAAAAGTACTTGTTTCCCCTGGGTTTAAAATAATATTATTTGATGAGTTGATTAAATAAAGGTAGAAATATATGTTGATTGTTGCACCAAAATTCCATTTGCGAAACCTGTCAAAGTTTCAGAGTTCTGCAATTTAGATCGTGATTTTTGGGGATTTTTTTAAAATTTCTCAAAACTGCAGACAATGTCCCCAAAATTAGAAAAGTGTATCCTCATTGATTATATATGCGTGTGTCATATGAAATAAAATAAATTTTAATGTTATGTATATATATTTTCCTTGTTGATTTTTATGGTGAAATGTTTTTCATATTTAGTGAAAATGAACTTTAAATTTTGTAACTGATTGTTCAAGCTACGTGATTGTGCTATATTTTGATTTTGCTTTGAACTTCTACAATACACCCTCATAGTTTAACGTGTAATGCTTAGTTTTTGGTGTTAGCTCTCATGAGGTGGTTATCCTTTATGAAGAGACCCTTCCCGCATGTAAATCAATATCCCATGTGTTTTAGGGATGCTGTAAAATCGTTTTTGTTTTGTATATTATAGGTCAAAATAACTCAGAATATGGCATTTTGAGGGGTAGGGTTTTGTTATGGAGGATGTACTTTATAATGTGATCTATGGCAATAATATATTTTTATTTTCACTGTTAATAAACAAAATTCAGAACTCAAGATATTTATCTTAATGTGCATGCGATTGTAGCAATTAGTAAAAAATCCACTGGACAAAACAAGTTTTGATCTATTCCATTTCAATAAAGTTTCATATGGCTTGTATTCAGGTACTTGTCCATTTCACCCTTACGTATTTGCTAGAATGAGGATTTAGAGCTTATCATATACTTGTGAGCTGTGACATTATTGCATAAATAAAGCTTAAATACTGGTGGAAGTAACGATGTTTATTGCATTGGGGTCAAATACACAGATTGTTGATGACTGAATATGTTTAACTAGGGAAGCAAATGCAATACTACAAGGAGACCGTACAATCTTAGTTTGAAGTTGTCCCTACTGAAAAAGACCATACAGTTTGAAAAATATAAGAGAGTTCAAAATAGATTCAGTTATAAGGACTGTGTCAGTAGATTAACCCTTTCCCCTATGAGCATAATTGGGCGTAACTATTTTATAGACCACGTTACATCCTAATAATTTAATATCTGGTATGAGAGACGGCATGTGACCTATATCTATTGAACCATAGCTTATGAAAAAATCATATTAAGTGGTCAATTTTGAGCTATGATTTTTTTTCTTATTTAAAGCTGGAGAAAATAAACTCCAGTAAACTAAAGGATGATACGAAATGCTCAGATAATTGCATAAGATTCCAAAGACCAATTGATATGATTGCATTGTTTATTTTATTGTCTTCACCCTCTTTGCCATGAAACATGTATATGATTCTTCCTTAATCCCTACCATATTGAATTGATAAAATGTCTGAATAGGTTTGGGGTTTGTTGTCTATAAATGCATGGTTATTATAACTAATTTCGTTGTCCCTATTTACAGGTCTACAATTGTGCATTCAAACGGAAATCATTCGAAAGAGCAGAACTTTGCCTCCATGAGAGCTCGACAGACTGCAGAAGAAACACACATAAAAAATGCTAAAGATACGGAGGGAATTCATGTGAATATATCATCGTCCTTGCAGGCACAACAAAGAGTTCTAGTAGGTATCATCATCATCCCCAATTTCCACTCAGTGTAGACAGTGTGTATGATCTTACTTATTAAACACTACTCATATATTTAATGCGGTTAAGCAGATAAAGTAGGAAAAGTAGTGCGCCCCGTGGTTACGTATGATAATAGTGGAGGGATGATGAAAGATGCGTATGACCCACGAACATATATGAGAAGTGCAGGGGTTCCTGCACAAGCTGTTCAGACTGCTTTTGGTTACCACAAATCTGGGATGGGGAAGCAAGAGAGACCTGTAGAAATTCCAAGGGAATCATCAGATAAATTTGCCCCAGATGTGGCTATTAATATAGATTCAAACCCCTTCTTTATGACCAGAGCTGGAATTAATAAGACGGAGCGCTCTGATGATAGGATCTCAATAAACACAAACATGTTGCAGCCCAAGGCTCAATATGGTGCGGCTCCTGCTTCTCACAGGAAAGTTGGTACCATTCAATATGGAATGGCCAAGCTCTACTGTAGGGACTAATGTCTGTATTTTATATTGAAATGTAGTATCAAAGTTGACGGATTACAGGAGGTTTACGAGGTTTGTTCTGGTTGAGTAGAAAATAAGATGCAGGTTGTTTAACTAACTGTTAATCCTATGAGGTTCATTAGGTGTTTGGGCTGGTTGGCTCCTTTTGACACTGTTTATTGCAACCCGTAACTGTTTTCCATGTGCTTTCTACAATAACATGTTATTTCATGATTTTTTTGATAAATGAGGGACAACCTAAATGAAATATGTCAGAACAAACCTTACTCGATTTGCTATACATACAAGGGACTTGTGCTTTTCAGGCATTTCATTATTTAATAATTTTATGCCTTAAAATTGTTGATCAAAGGGTCAAATTGCAAACCGACTGATTTCAGATTTAATCGGTGTTTTAAAAATCATTCTAGACGGGATTATGGAGAACTTACCGCGATTTTTCCTAGTCCGGTGACCTTAGGTAGATTGATTGACTAGGCAGTTTTAGGCAAGTGCCTAGGCAGATATAGGTGATGGTTGTATTTTACAGATCGGTGTCTAGGTAGGATTTTTAAAATTTTAAAATATTTATAAAAAAAGTATTCTTTTTTTATACCAAAATATGTATAAATAATTACAATTTGCTTTCAAAAGTTAATATATAGAATATTTATTTATCAACAAATATAATTCGAAAACTTTCCACTACTTATATGTAAATCCGTATAGGCCCCGCCTCCATATAGGGTCTAGTGTTTTTTTAAAACACTAGGTAAAATTGTAAATGATCATCCCCGAGACATTGGGCTCGGATCTGAAATTGGGTGGGCTTCCAAAAGATCTTCCAACATAAAATTTTTTCAAAATATCGTACAAAGGGTGGAGTTGTGCTCAATTAGACTTGTCCTGTTTGTGCTCGGTCGGGCCTTATAATAAAAATGTTCATCCAAATCCAACTCATACCACAAAACCAAAATGCGAACATGGTTCAGCCTAAACTTCATTCCAAAGACCCGGCCCATCCCACCTAAAAAAGTAATAATTTTGAACCATTTTGATCAAAATGTCATGTTTAAAAATTTAATATCCGTGATTACAAATGAATAATATTGTCTTTTTCTCCAAAAGAAACTTTTATCAGAAAAAACATCAAAATTTGAATCATTTGATAGAATATATATATATATATATATATATATATATATATATATATATATATATATACACTTTTACGGAAATACATTAATTAATTTTTATAATATCATTAGAAGATTATAAACTAACATTAAGTGCGATATTTAATCTATAATTTTGACTTAACATTACTGGTTTGGGTTTTGGACAAAAATCAAACCCGACCCATTTTATTTTTGGACCTCTGCGGACTTGGCCTTATCGGGCCTATGTTGAAATATGTTTGTCTAAGCCCAACCCATAAAAGGCTCGCTTGGGTGGGCTGGACGGGCCTCCGCTACTTTAATAGGTCTACGCTCAAATGGTGGACCCCCACTCACCTTTGGACACGTGCCTTGCACAGACACAATATCAGCCGTCCATATCAGTTACTAATACTATCATTCGATCGAATCCCATTCCCGCACATTCAGGCTTTTTTATCCTTTTCATCTCACTTTCTCGGGAAATCTCCTCTACATTTCTCAGTTACCCTTTCCTTCCTTCTAGGTCTGTTTGGTTCCCAGAAAAACATTCATCTGTTGTTTTTTGCGTCTCTTTGTTCTCTTTTTGTTTAGCACTCTAGCTATATACTTTGAAATATGGCTGACGATAATACGATTGGCGTTGAATTTGAGAATGATGATCGGGCTGACAGCTTCTACGAACTCGATCAGCGAGAGAACGAGGACAAGCTCAAGGTAAAGGTCGACGCTCTGGAGCAGGAGAAGCGCTCTTTAATCAACGAGAACGAAGAAATCAAAGCTCAAGCTGTGCAATTAAAAGCCGAGATTGAATCTCTTAAATCCGAAGGCTCCAAGCTGAAATTGAGGCTTGGAGAATTGGAGAGAGAGAGCGAAGAGTCTAAGGAGAGAAATAAAGAACTTGATGTGATTGCTCATAGAGCTCAGCAGCGCGAGGATGAGGTGAGAAGGCTTCAGCATGACTTGATTTCAACTAAAAGCGCTGAGGAGAAAGCCAGTTCTGAGATTTCGGGGATGAAGAAATTGTTGGAAGAGAAGGAAGCTTCCTTGGAGGAGTTGAGGAGAGACAAAGTAGAGGAAGAGAAGAAAGTTAGGGATTTGGAAAGAAAGATTGGTGCTCTAGAGGTGGAGGAGAGGAATAAGAAAGTGAAGATGGAGGAGGAAATGAGAAAGAAATTAGATGAAAAGGAGGATGAGATTACTGATTATAAGAATGAACTGCAGTCCTCGGAGGAGAAGCTGAGGGAAATGGAAGTAAAGATAGTGGAGATGCAGAAGAAGGTCGTGGAAGCAGAAATTTCGATCAGTGGATTGAAGGAAAGGGGTATGGAGGCTGTCAATGGCTTTGAAGGACAGAGTATTGAGAAGAAGCAGAAGAAAGGGTTCAAGGTGGAGGCACCAATGCTTGCTGTGGGGTTAACAGCTGCCTTCCTTGCTACAGCTGCTGTGATGTGCATTCACTATGCTAGGCGGACTTGATTTTGAGGTTAGGCTTTATTCATTAATGGAGGGGGAAAGACGAAGTAAAAATGCATTTCAATTTTGATAGTTTGAGATACATGTTGTTGGCTTGTTGAGAGTTATGGTTTTGCTCTAAATATTGGCTTTTTTTTCATGCTGATTGAATGTTATTCTTACTTAGTTGTCATGAAGGAACTACTTCAGATTAGTGTAGTGCATTTACTATGCACTAGTGACTTTGAAATTTGTTGTCATTTTCTTCAATATTTGTTTGTTAAACCAATAATTATAATAGTTGGAATTTCTAGAATGAAATACCGTTATTTTGTGTTTTTGTTGTGTTATGAGCTTCACATTGTCTGTCATTTTCTACTTTGTGTTGAGTTTGTTAGTTAGTTAGACAATCACAATTCTATTGCACTTTTCTTATTGTTACAAGAACGCACTGTAGAATGATTTCCTTAGTGTTTCGATGTGTGTTCCAGCTTTTTTTCTTCTGGCCTGTCAAAAGAGCACATTAACAGTTCTTTTTGAAATCTATGTAAATGGAGCTGGAATCTGGATGATCTTTTTACCAATCAAATTGTAAATAGATTATGTATTCGAATAATCACATCTGGTTATGGGTCTAGTCGCTTAGTAACATTATTTGCTTATTGAACCAATAAGAAAGCCGTCATAGGACATGGTCATATCTATTTGTTGGCATGTAGCATGCAACAACTTGATTTTGTGCTATCTTGGCATTTTTATACACCAAGATTCAAATCAGACAAGTTCTCTAGTCAAAAGATGGGGATTGCTATGGGATTTCGATTGTTTTTTTTTTATCCAGCTCGAAAATGGTACTATGCTAGTTGCCAGGTATTTGATGTCAGATAACTTTTGTAGTGTTAATTATATGATTTGATGGATATATTATCTAAGTCTCTAACTGAGAATATAATAAGCTTTTAGTACTGATATGATCTCAATTCAAGTTGTTGAATAGCAAATGTTTGATCTCATTGGTTGATTCTAGGATCCTACAGTCCAAATTGAATTGGCTAATTGTCTAGTCATTCAAATTATTGTTGTTAAAATATTTCAAAGTGATGTATGTGTATTAGCTGAAGGATTGATTTGTTCAAACTCTGATTTGGTCTTGTTTTCAAAGACCAAATTGAGCATTCATCCTATCCCTGGGGTTAGAAATGTTGTTAATGATGTCAAAAAAAGTCAGTTCGGATATTTCATGTCAAACTAAAATTATATAATAAAAGCATTCACAACAAATATGCAATTCAAATTTCAATGAACACACCACCAAAGAATCAATAACAAAGCCTTAGAAAAGTTTCCAAACTCATTTTTCACAACCTTATAGGATGTGTCGTTATTAGAGCATATTTTCGTCTTCGATCAGGAAATAAAGATAGATACCGGGAATAGCATTGCAGTCAGCAAACCTTTCATTGCTCCATCTCATTCTGATGTACTATATGTGAGGGGCGATATCTGCATTACACAAACAAAAACAAAACGATGGATCATGAGTATATGCTTCGAGTTAAAAAAATTCTTTGCATTTTATGAGTTAGGAGCTTGGTGACCTTGAGTTTAACTGTTTGAACGTCTAAGGACTTGCAGAAGGCCACAGCAACTCTTCCAAGATGTCCGTTGACTTACTGATATAACATGCTGCTACCATGAAATTGAAAAATAAAACCCTCATTAGTGAAATAATGCAAAGGTCTAATTGTCAAACAATTGCCACAAATGAGATATACACTGACCGGATTTTGTGCGGTTTCAGGGAAGGCGTCATTGCTCCCAATAATCACAGCATTAGGTGATGGTTTCAAAGAATCAACATTGGCAGATGCCTTCTCTTCTACTTGTATGTCTTCGATTCCAATCTCCCTTGTTACCACTTGCGAATTTTCAGTTTCATTCAATGTAGATTCTTCTGCTGCTATCGCTGAGGCAGGCTGCTCATCTTTATCAACCAAATAAGCCGAGTTTTTGTCTTCAGTTTCACTCAATCCCTTAGGATTATCTGAAGTTGTTTCCCTCACTCCATCAGCTCCTTTTGACTCAAAATCAGTCGTCTCATCGATTCCTTTCGGTTCGATTTCAGTCTCGTCAATTCCTTTTGGTTCGATTTCAGTCTCACCTATACCTTTTGATTCGATTTCAGTCTCACCAATTTCTTCTTGTGTTTCCATTGAAGCTTCTACAGCATGCTCATCAGAGTCGACAACTATGTTAATAACCTCTTCTTCCTCTTCCCCCTTTTCAGATTCCTCCAAAACCTGCATCAGACAACTCTCCTTTTCCTCTGCATCGAGTAGTGATTCTTTGACAGATTCAGAATTCTCTCTGGACTGCTTTGCATCTTCAGTACCATTTTCTTCTATTTCAACCTTCTCTGTCTCCTCAATTTTCCCATTTGAAAATCCCTCCATTCTAAACTTATAGTTGACTTCTTCCGTTGCAAATATGAAATATGATCTAGTATAACAAATGGATTAGCTGACAGATTGGAAATGGAAGACAGAAATATAAAGAAGCAGAGAATAGAAAAGAAATACCTGGTGTTGGAGATGAATCAATGGCAGGTGTGAGAAAAGTAAATGTGATGAGTTTAGGAAGAGGGAGCATAAGATTTACAAAGTATATTGACTTGACTGTTAGTTGCTGCTGCACAGTCTTATTCTTGGAGGAGACTGGTAGTTTTCAATTTTAATCTATAATGATAGATGCAGTTCACTTCATTTGTCAATATAATCATACATTAAATTTGGTTCAGTATTAGTTTTATAGAATTTAGTAATTAACAATTATTAATAAAAAAGATTATAATCATATGGTAGTAGTAGAAAAGTAATTGTTACTTGTTCAAAAACAAAGTACTGGTAAAAAAAAGTTGAAAATTTAAAATTTTTATAAATTAAGAGCCTCTGTAAAATAATATAACTTTTGTCTTTACTTGGGTCAGATTAAAAAATAAGCAATTTCAATGATAATTTTTTGAAAGTTCTTTTATAACATATGGTTCCAATTTTATCATAAATTAGTAATTCAATATAAGTACATGATTCAATTTTGTAAAATATGATATTATTGGTATATGCTTATTTTTAAAGTTTAAATATTCTTAAAGCACATATTTAATCTTTTTTGTTTTATCGATCATTGTTGTTTTTATGATACTTTTTAGATGTGAAGACATTGTTTGATATGTTTTTTATCTTATGTTTGTTTATATGCAGTATACTGCATGCTATCAGTATATGAAAGTACTATATATCAACTAAGTTTCATATATTAAATCTTATTGCAATGCTTTAAATTTATAAATAACATTCATTAAATAAGTAAGATATATAAAACAATATAATTCGTTGTATTTGAATTTATATAAATAAAATATAATATCTTTCCATATTGAAAATTCTTTATAAATTAATAATTATTAATTTATTGATTAATTAATACTTTTCTCGAATCCCAATTATATTAATTTATAGAGTTTTTACTGTATATTCAACTATAAACAAGTTGAATATTAATTTCCCATATTTGACTTAAAATCGTCTATAAGATTTAAACTTTGCTTTTATTAATATAAGGCTTAATGCATTTACATCCCCTGAATTTGTTTAAAAAAGGCTGTTACCACCCTGAACTTTGAAATGTGACAGATAGCCCCCTGTACTTGTCTAAAACATGTCACTTTACCCGCTTGTGTTGACCTGGCTTGCTACATGGATGACCATCAAAATACACGCTCATGAAATATGATGGTGGAATAGAAAATGAATAAAAAAATCTCTAGCATTCTAATTCTTACAATTCAAAATCTCTAATATATGTTCTTCGTCTTCTTCAAAACTTTATCTCTATTCTAAATATTTTTTTCAATTAATCATAATATTGTATCGATTCTTGGCTTGTCGTTTTCATCTTCTTGTTCTTGAAACTAATATTTTTACGAGGGGATAAATTGACATGTTTTGACAAGTACAGAGGTCTATTTATCACATTTCGAAGTTCAGAGTGATAACAACCTTTTTTGAACAAATTTAGGGGGTGTAAATGCATTAAGCCTTAATATAATAATACATGAATAGTCAAACTTGAGATAACTATGCATGAACTTAATCTAAATTTATTACTTTTAACCATGGTTTTGAAAATCGGACCGGATCGGCCTATCGGACCTGGTCTGACCGGAACCGGCCACTGATCCAGTCGGTTTTCACCCGGTTCAATGTCTGGTCAAAGATCGGACGTTGACCTGTTGAATCGGCCTGTCGAACCCGATTGAACCGAAAATCGGTTGCTCCAACCGACCGGTTCACTTATTCTTGTTAAAAATGATGTTTTTTAAATTTTTTGCAATAGGCAAAAATCGAACTCAGGACCTTTAACTTATTATCTATTATGCCTACCACTCAACTATAACACTTATTTGATACACATTTATATTATATTTCTTTTATAATATCTATAAGAAACTTTTACTTAATTTTAAATTAAATATTTACTTTATTTATTTAATGTATTATATAAATAATTGAAAACTATGCTTTTAACATACTTGTCAAAATTGCTATTTAACCTAAAATTATTACTTTTTACTCCATTCAAAACCATTAAAATTGTAAACGTGGTCCACTAATTTTTTTTCTACCACTTATGCCCTTGTCTTGGTCATTTTTCCTTTAGGTATATTCTTGCAATTTCTTTCCAAAAAAAACAGAGAATACTATCTCATTTTGCCATTCCAATGGCCACCATACTCATCTTCTACTTCTTTCTCAACCTCCATCTCATATAAACCCAAATTGCCATCAATACTCATCTAAAAATAGAATCCAATTCATGTTTTCTAGTAAAAGGATTAACGTTTGAGGGCAGATTTCAATCAATTTATTGTGAAATGTAAATATAAAGACTTCATCACCGTAAGAGGCACGGATTTCGGGGTGCATCTGATTCGAAATTTCAGAAAATATATCATATACCTGGCAATCATCTACTGATACCCAAAGGGCATCTTTGTCACTCCGTTCTTCTTGGCTCTTTCGGATTCTTCGAGTTCCTTTATGCTCCGTTGAGGCACCCGTCGAGTACCTACAAAACAAGACTCCGGCCGGAAGTGTTTCCGGCGAAGACTCTCCAATGCTTAAGTCAGTTCTTAAGATGGAGGAGAATGTCTCTCTTGTGAGAGTTTCCAGTTACCTTTTGGAGGAAATGGGTCTCTCTTTTATAGATGGAAAGTCATGATGATAGTAGCAAGTGGGCCTAGATGTAGGCATAGGCTTAGGATGGCCTAGCTAGGAGTAGGCTTAGGTGTAGATAGGCTTATCTTAATATCAGGAGTCCCCCCTTTCGGTCATTGAGGCTCTTTAGGGCCGAAACTGGTGACGTTCAGATTCATATCGCCAATAGAACCATTTCGTTTGTTGAGGTCGTGATTTTACGCTGTGTACATTCGAGTTTAATACATGATGGTGCATGATAACTATACCGTGGGGATCACTGGGGATCACGGCCTGTGGGTTGTGATGCTTTAATTTCAAAGTATAAGAGCGCCGAGGGGATTGTTGGGGATCTAACCCTGCAGGCTGTTGAACTTGCTTTAATTTCAAAGCATAAGAGCACTGAGGGGATCGCTAGGGATCTGACCCTGCGGGCTGTTGAACATGCTCAAATTTCCAAAGCATAAGAGCGCCGAGGGGATCGTTGGGGATCTGACCCTGCAGGTTGTTGAACTTGCTTTAATTTCAAAGCATAATAGCACCGAGGGAATCATTGGGGATCTGACCTTGCGGGCTGTTGAACTTGCTTTAATTTCAAAGCATAAGAGCACCGAGGGGATCGCCGGGGATCTGACCCTGCGGGCTGTTGAACTTGATCAAATTTCCAAAGCATAATAGCGCCAAGGGGATCTGACCCTGCGAGCTGTTGAACTTGCTTTAATTTCAAAGCATAAGAGCGCCGGGGGGATCGCTAGGGATCTAACCCTGAGAGCTGTTGAACATGCTCAAATTTCCAAAGCATAAGAGCGTCGAGGGGATCGTTGGGGATCTGACCCTGCGATCTGTTGAACTTGTTTTAATATATTGGCCCCCATGATCTGTGGAGGCCGGAGCTGCGAGTATCATCTAACAATACAGAGGTTAGTAATGCTCTTTAGCTGTATATGAGTTATAATGAATGATTCAATTAGCGAACTTTGAGCATAATTAATACCCACCAAGTAATCTATGCAAATGATTAGTAGCAGCAGAGTCAGCAAATTGCTGAAGTAGGAACAAATTAATAAGATGGTCCCATTATAAATAGCTTGAGCTTGCTGAACGAATTGTTAATGATTTAGGAATGAACTAAAAATTATTCCTACATTATGCTTAAAGAAATATACAATCAGGTTCTTGCCTCTGACATTTTAAATAACGAATTTCCTGGAAATTGATAATCGGCTTGAAATTTAACCCCATAATAATAGTTCTTGAGAAAAATACTTATCTGTGGAGGCCAGAGCTAGGGAGGTTGATTTGAGGTCTGGTTTCAGGAGGCTACCGGAGCCTGATTCATTAGTGTTCATTGAGGCCAAAGTGCTGCCAAACTTGTCTTTTGAGGTTGAAGCTTTGCTAGCCCACGTTTGCCTAGCTCTTGCTGGTCAATGCTTTTGAGGCCGCACCTTATGGGGTTACCGAAGGTAGCTGCAGATCGGCCCTTGTTAAAATCGATCTTACGAGGATCGAAGCTACGGAGGTCAAGCTCGTTGAGGTTGAACTAGTGGAGACCGGGGCTATGGAGGTCAGGCTCGGTTTCTCGGAGGAGGCGAAGCTTCATTGAGGTTAAATTTGAGAAGATCAGAGCGATGAGGCCGAGCTCATGGAGATTGGAGCTGGGGAGGTCAGGCTCGGTTTCTCAGAGATAACACCACGGTGCCCGGAGGTATTTCTCGGCATCTTTTGTGCTAGAGCCTACTCGGCCGAGCTTGAGGAGACTGAATTGGGGAGGTCGGTCTCATTCACTAGTGCAGAAATGGCTTTTGGGGACCGTTTTTTTGGCTTTTCCGGACGGTTTTGAACCGTCCGCACAAGCTGCGACGCGATTGATAAGCATTAATGCGGACGGTTTCAAACCGTCCGGAATAAGGAGCATTGCGGACG
>CATIWQ010371402.1:0-29086 GCA_949673415.1 Euphorbia schlechtendalii
TTTTTATATAAATACCCGAGCCCGGCCCGACGAATAATTTTATCTATTTATTATATATTTATACATTAAATTTATGATTATTTTAAGAATATATATTTTATCCTATTAAATTTGTATACTTGATTACCATATATGTTGATAAGTATTAGAGATTTTAAGTAAATAAAGCAATTATATTAAAAATTTAAGCATATTTTGATTTATTTTATATTTTTTCAATTTAGTTTAAATAAAAAAATTTATAATAAAAAAATATCTACGGGCTTGGGCCGGGCTTGGGAATGATCTTGTAAACCCGGTCCGAGCCCGGCCCGGGCCCGAAGTTCTAAACTATGGGCTTGGGATAAAGATTTTTGTTAAAAGCCCGTCAAGCCCGGTCCGAACCCGGCCCGGCCCGCTCGACGAACAGGTATGGGTGTTTAATATTATAAATTTGAATTATTTCTTTTTCATTTGGTAAAATTGTATACCATTTACAAAGTACATTTGTTACTTCCAGTTTCAATGTTTCATAAAAGGAGTGTTGGCACTTTCACTCGTCATTAATCATTCATTACAACCGCTCTCTGATCTCTCCGTCGCCAATTTCCGTCGCCAAATCAATAAGTTTTCCTTCCTTTCTGTGATTTGCACCTCCCTAAGTCTTCAATTTATAAACCCTTTTGAATTTCTGCTCGTCTTTTTGATTTCCATTATTTCAATTGGCAGTCTTCCGTCTTGTATATCAGCTGTTTCCCCAAATCTTGGAGGTCTCTGGAACCCTTCCAACGGTGAGTTCGGGCTTACTCCGCATATGGTTGCTCCTGCTGTTAGGGATTTCACTTCTAATTATGTAACATAGAGCTCAAAAATCATCAATGGATCTCAAATTCGAGAAAAAGGATGTGCCTGATTGGGCGTACAGGGGCGAAGGTGCTGCTAACCTTGTCCTTGCTTATACTGGATCATCTCCCACCTTTGTATGTAATCAACTCTGCATTTTCCTTGTTCTTCCATTTTATCTTTTTTTTTTTCTTGAAGTGTATGTTTCTGTAATGATACACAGATTGGGAAGGTAATGAGAATACAGAAAGCAGAGAGGCGCAGGTTTTCGAATCGAGTGAAGCAATTAAAAGTATTAACAGATGAAGAACGGTTGTTGTGGACTGAGTCAAAAGAGCTAGTATCATCTCCTACAAAAGAACTTGCAGAGTTGCTTTATGTGCAGCATTTTATGAGCCCTTTGTTGGGCCCCCAACACGTTGATGCTGGTGTAAGCCCTTTCTCTCTTGTTCTCTTTTCGTTTTCCTTTGCACACACAAATGTTATATTTATTGTCAATAACATTCCTTTGACAGTTTCGGTCCTTTAATTTCCCTGTTGGGTTCTTGACTTTGCTTTAGTTTACTAGTAGACGTTGTTTGTGAAGCTGTTGTCATTGAGGAAAGCATATGTAATGTTGAATACTCCAATATTATGTGAAGTACAATTACTGAATTACTTCTGATTTTGACTTTTATGCAGCTACATGTCCCAGTTACCAGGCAATTTCTAGAATGTATAGAGGAGAAAATACTTTCTCAACGTCCTGCTTGGCGAGTTGATGCTGCCAAGGTTGATATACAGCGTGATTATGTCCTCGTCATGTCTGATCATTCTCTTTTTCCTCGTGATATTGGTAATTGTCTTGCCTAAAAATGAGCTTCTTTGTCATTTTTCAAAGTAAGAAGGTTTTTTCAATCTTCTAATCAAGCATGGCAACCCTCACTTTGTCTTTATCATTGTTCGGTAGAGTCTCAATTGACTTAAATTTGATCTTCATGGTGTTTGTTCTCTTTTGATTATTTAAACACCAAGAAAATGTTTTTCTTTTGTGTTTTGAGGTTTCATGAGACCAAAAATTTCTGCATATTAATTTCATATACAAGGTGATGACAAAATTGGCCTGTCTAGCCTGAAAGGGGAATCTTTGTGACAGTCCTCATTGCAATGCATATAATAAGTTTACCTAAGTTTAGATTCAATTTGCAGCATTAGGCTGTTATTTGACTCATTTTACTATTTATTATTTGCTTGTATGCTTTGTGGTTTTCTGTACCATACCAATGTTGTTTTGTGGCTTGCTGTGTGATTTCTGTTTTGTGTTTGTATGGTTGGAATAAAAGCCCTTATGCTTTGTGTGACGGTTAGCAAGTAATGCAGTCCTATTCTATGGTGGACTGTAAAAACTCAATAGAATTAAGCAATTCCTTTTGGCATAGCATTGAGAAGTGCAAATTCTATTTTCATTTCAGGAACACTTGAAGGCGGATCCTGCATATCTGTTGAGATAAAGGTATAACCGCATATTTTAAGCAAATTGGGTCACAATTTTCTACTTTGAGTTTCAATTTGTTTGTGGATGATACTTTCCCTTATCGGCTTTTTAACTTCCTAATTTGTTTCCGTCAAGCAGCCTAAATGTGGATTTATCCCGTTATCAAGATATATACCCGAAAGAAATCGCATCAAAAGGGGCATAACCCGTTTCAGAATGCATCAAGTATTGAAGTTGCAGCAACATGAGGTAATGTTTTCTGAACTTTACTAACGCATCATTGCTAACCATTTTATGACTCAGTGAGCTGATTTACTTAATCCTAGTGAAATTGTGTGGCTACTTTTAAAAGGCTTATACATCAATTGTTTTATCTTTTCAGGTTTCGGAGCCAAGTCAGTATGATCCCTTGGATATATTCTCCAATTCCAACGAAAGAATTCGTAAAGCAATCGATGATCTCTACACCACTCCCCAGAACAATTTCCGTGTATTCCTAAATGTTGTACTTGTATTTGGAGGTTTAGGAGGCAGCACAAAGAAGACAAGTGTTCTCATCAAAGAAGCTTTTGAAGATGCATTGAAAGAAGTAATCAAGGCAGATGATGGCTTGCGAGCCACTAGTTTTTTAGACCTTGTTGCTGGGGCATTATATACTTCTCAAGTGCTGGATCGGCTCCTTCAAGTTCAAAAGCTCGATAGTTTTGACATTGAAGGCGCAATTCATGCTTATTATAACATTATTTCCCAGCCTTGCATAGTGTGTAGACAATTGGATGAAACGAGACTGCCAAATAAATACGCCTGTTTGCATTCTATTTCTATGGACGAGAGCTTGAAGATTGTTAGGGATTATTTGATAGCTGCGACTGCTAAGGACTGTAGTTTGATGATTAGTTTCAGGCCAAGAGAAGGTACAAATTGCGGCTCTTCATATAGCAGCATAGGCCTGCAATCAACCGGGCAAAATTTTGATTACAAGGTAGGCATCCTAACATAATTTACTTGTATCCTAATTTGCATTTTGTTCTCCTCGATAATCTCAGCTATGTTGCAATTGCCTTAGGTGAATTTCCTAGACCTAGATTTGAAACCTTTGAAGAAGATGGAGCACTATTACGAAAAGGACAATAAGATCGTGGATTTGTATGCTCGATGGCGGAGGAAAAGCATATGAAGGGCGAAACTTTGTGCAAGGAGTTTTAATGGTCTATGATGTTGAGCTTCAAGAAGGTCTTTGAAGATTTTAAGTCTTGCAGCAACTTCCTGAAGTAAGTTCACATCAAGTCATCAAGTCTTGTGATTCGTGTTATATTCCTATGTTTTTTCTTCATTTTATATATGAAAATTCACGACTATTTTATTTATGAAATAGTGAAAGCCACTTTTGTTTTATTTTTTTTATGTCTAACTCTACTCTTGAATATGAAATGAATGCGAGTTTTGTTTTCTCATAAGCATTGTAAACTTTTGGTTTGAAGGATTTCACTACGATAAGCGAAGTGGGGGATAACATTATTGTACAGATCTGTTGTGTCGTTTTTCTTAGAAAACGAGTTTGAGCCAAGAAAGCTGCACAACGTTGCATTATTAGGCAGAATTTGGCATATTTGTTGAAGTTCGAATAGTGGCATTGTTTGCAGAGTCCTGTTATTGATTTGTTTGATGATGTTTATGGCAGGCAGGTAGGATAGAAGTTACTGAAGCCCCTCAAAAGCTTCGTTGACACAAGCACAAACACAATGGCACTAGTTAAACCAGCACTGTTTCTGTCGATACTCATGTGTTATATTTTCTCCGAATTCAAGAACGAGGTCTTGGAAATCAGTGTCCATGTTGGCATGTATATTATCATCCTGCTCTTTTGATGTATTTCGTAGGAAGATTGTTTAAATGCTTCTTAAGTTGTTGCAAATTCAAGTGCTGTTTGTCGATGAGAGGCAGCCTGTAACTGATGAAAATGACTTTGTAACAGGTAGATGATGAGCATACTTGAAGTTGAATTTGTTAATTAAAAATTGAAAGCTGCAATTTTTATTTGTATAATTAGTATTACTATATATAATTATCCAAAAATATATTTGTACATCAGCCATTTGATAGTATAACCATCGTGGTGATGATAATCCTTCTGTTCTTCAGTGTTACAGGCATCATCGTCTTCAATAATTGTTGATGTGTGGTAAATTTGTAGCACATGTATTTTATACTCTCGAGTCTTGCGTATTTAAGTAATTGCTGCGTTTTGAGAGTCTAATCTGTAATTAGTTTTTAGAGAGCTATGTAAGCTCAAATTTTGTAACTGATTTGGGATGCAATTGATCAGAAATAGTTTCTCACTTCTCCCTCTCTAGTTTTCTCCTCTCAAAGTCCCTTATATTTCCGTTCATTTACCGATCGCTGGGATTGATTCTCTAGTTTTCTTCTCTCAAAGTCCCTTATATTTCCGTTCATTTACCGATCGCCGGGATTCACCCCACATCAATTGTGCCTCTGTGATCATCATCTTCAATACAAATATAGATCACAAGAAAACAGTTGTCAAACATAAACGATAGAAAAGGAGAGAATTAGGTTTTGATTTGCCCAAAAATTTCAGAAGAAGGAGCGAGGTCTCGTGGATTATTTTGTAGAACATGATTTTGAAACCTAAAAACACACCGAAGCACATTCCCCTAACGCCCATTTTTAGATATGGTATTTAGTAAATACCTCTTTTTAAAATTTATTTATTCTTTACCACTTTCTACAATATTAATTCATTAAATACCCTGTATCCAATATTAACTATTTTAAAGAGATTATGTGTTTCCGTTGTCAAATTCAAATAGAGTTGTTCTATAGTTTTCTTCTCGCTTTCAATTTCTTCTCCAAAATTCATTTGCGTGATTATTAGATTTCTTCTTTGATTCAATTTCTTCATTTTCTTTTCAACATTCATTGTGAGTGTTCTTATCTGATTCGATTTCATTTATAAACATGAAATCAATTCAAATTTGATTTTGGGATCAAGGATTTGACAATATCAACTAAGATTCACGTTTTCTAACACAACCTCCAGTTCCATTTGTGTAAGCGACAACTGCTTCACTCTTGTTCATTGTTGTTTTAATAGAATCATTCTTATTTGTTGGATTTGGTAAATTGATTTTTGAAAGATCCTTCTGAGCTATGGATGCGATTGCTATTTTTGTTCATCACAATGGTTTTTGGAGTCCAGAACATGAATTCATTAATTACAATGCTAAGGGTATTCTATTTCCAAAAAAATTTGAGTTATGACGAATGTAGAAGCATTTTAATTCGTAGTTTGAAGCTAGAGGAAATGAGAGAGGATATACAAGTGAAATATCAACTCGGGGCAAAGAATCCTCCATTGGAAATTGATGATGATATGTCATTGCAATTTTTATCTGCACTTGAGATCTTAAATAGAGGATATAATGCAATATCCTCGTTATACACAATCTGTTATGAAAGAAGCAGTTAATCATCGTGGTAATAATCTTTTCATAAAAATATTATGTAATATGTTTTTGCTTTCAGGATTAATGGTATATTTTCATGGGTTAGCTTTTGCTAAATGGTATATTTTCATAACTAGAATGTTGTTAAAATGTATATTTTCATAACCAAAATGTTGTTTAATGGTATATTTTTCTTGTATTAGCTATTGCTAAATTGTATATTTTCATAACTAGAATGTTGTAAAATGGTATATTTTCATAACCAAAATGTTGTTTAATGGCATATTTTTCTTATATTAGCTATTGATAAATGATATATTTTTCTTGTATTAGTTATTGCTAAATGGTTTATTTCATAAATAGAATGTTGTAAAACGGTATATTTCCATAACCAAAATGTTGTTTAATGGTTTATTTTTCTTGTGTTAGCTATTGATAAATGATATATTTTCTTAACCGGAATGTTATTAAATAGTATATTTTCTGTGTTGTAGTGGTAGAACAACGTAATGATGTTTCTCGTGATATCAATTATGATTTGGGTGTAAACTAAGGTGGGTTAGAAAATGAAGTTATGTGTGAGTTACAAGATGATCATGATTAATACGTAAATCATCTTACAAACATTACAATGAATGAGATGTAATCAATACTCGCACAGGTTTTAATGTAAAGGCATGGGAAAATATTGCTCGAATCTTACGGCTATGCTTCAAAATATAAGGTTTATCTTTTTTAGTATATTTAGTATATTTTTTATTTGTATCTAGGTGTTTATTTACATTGATTAATTTTTGTTTTTAATGATGTATTAGGTGGAACCGTCAATTGGCCATTTAGTTACAATTTCTCTACCAGGGGAATGAATATGTAACCGATATGGAAAAGAAGGAATACACATGCAATCGATTTCAATTTGATGGATGTCCTTGTTGGCATGCTCTTGCATACATTCAAAATTTCCATAGAAGGTCGCATGATTTTTATTCAAAGTACTACACGAAACATAAAATGCTAGCTGCCTATCAAGACTGTATATCCGATGTAATCTTAGAATTTTTGGGATGTACCTAGAGACATTACTGATCAAGTTGTATTTCCTCCAGATGTAAAGAACAGGGTGGGGAGGCCTAGGAAACGGAGAATACGTCTTGCTTGGGAGGGGAAATCTAAAACAAAAATGTATTGCGGCTTTTGTGGAATTGTTCGGCTTAATAAGAGAACATGTAGACTTTCTGGATAGAATAACAAGTGATGTTTTTATATCATGTTGAATATTTTTTTTATTAATTTTAATATAAATCACTTGTTATACCATGTTTCAGTTTATATTTTATAATTATGATTTGGCTTTTAAAGTATCAAACTCACGCATATTATGGAAAAGAATATACGTTTGTATACATAAATATACACTATTACACTAAAAATATACAATTGCATATAATAAATATACACTTATACAGTAAAAATATACGTTGGGCAGAAAAATTAAGCTATTACATTTAAAATATACATTTGTGTAAAAAATTTTGAGTTTCTCTATAAAATATACATTTACAAATAAAATATATACCCTCTTTTTGAAATGAAATATTTTATACCATTTTTTTATATGCTATTTGAATGAAATGTACAAACATATGAAACATATACGCTTTACAGTAAAAGTATACGTTCGTGAAGAAAAAATAAACTTTTACATTAAATATATATATTTGTGTAGAATAAATATACGTTTGTGTTAAAAAAATTTAAGTTTTATTATAAAATATACATCTACAAATAAAAAATATACCCATTTTATAAAATGGAATATTTATATTGTTTTTTGTATATTTTTTTTATAAAATATACAAAACAATTAAAATGTAAACAATTTATACAACCTTTCAGAAAGTTACATTTAGAGCATGTAATTAGTTAGTTCACTTCATAAGCTTCAACGTATGTGTGTACTTTCTTTGAACTAAAAATTATACGTTTGCATAAAATACATATACACCTTCACAGTTAAAATATACAATTGCATATAAAAATATACCATTTGATATATTAAATATCAATATTGTATAACTAAATTTGAATCATTCAATATTGGTCATTGCAACGCAAAATGCAAAAAGACATTGTTTTAGAAATTTACAGTTTACATCTAAAGAGTAAAGCATTGAAATCATCAATTTTTTCTTAAATCATTGTTCCTGATATGGTGTTGTGTACTCGTCATCACTTTTTTCTCCTCTTTGAGCCTTCATCTTTCCATTGAAGCACAAACTAAGGGCAAGTCTTTCTATATGCACCTTTACATCTAGCTTCTTTGTGATCGACATATCTTCAATAAGGTACTCACCAAAGCTCAAAGCGAATATCTCACAATCACTAAAAATTTAAGGGAAATTTATAAACATTAATTTATGTATGCATTTCAATTTAGATTTTGGTTTAAGGTAGGGTTATGATAACAATAACGTACCTGTTTATCTGTTGAGCTATGTCCTTGACGTAGACAATGTCAATAGGGCTGATTGGATCTATATCTAGGTATGCTACCATTTTCAAGATTAATGTGTGCAAAAGCCTATACTGAATTTTGAATGGTGCTAGGTCGAGGTACATTCCAAACTTTGTCTACTGAAACATTTTCAGCACTGCTTTGGACAAATTGACATTTAACACTTTGATAACATCATAATTTGATGTTATTATTATTCTGCCCTATCATTTTGGTAACTTAGTATTTTTGTATATAATTATAATCATAGTAAAGTATATCAACTATTTTGAATGTACATCTTACATATACCAATTAAAAACTTAGTTCTGTACTTCACAAATAAATATTGAGGTGAAAATCATGATAAGATCCATGAGCTTTATAAAATAAAAAAACAATTATAATCTTTAAAATATCCCAATTGGATTATGCTAATTGATTTCATTCAAAACCACTAGCAATGAATTTTTTATAAGCCTGTATCAGCATAATTCATAAACCATCACAGGTAAGACAATCTCAAATAGAATAAAATGGCCTTTTAGTTAACGCACAAACCATATCAAGAAAACTGAAATCTCTAACAGAAAAGTAAAATGTTTCAGAAAACTTCCTTCTGGTTCGCCTTGATTTCCCTCAAGCTAAACTATTAAAAACAACATAAAGTAAATCATTTATTTATAAATGTAAAATTAGTTTGGTTATAAAGTATACTATTTCAATTCTATGGCATATATGAAATATACCTTTCTAATAAACAAATAGGCAAATGCAAATAGTCCGGTTATAAAGTATATCAGCTTCAATTCTATGATATATATGAAATATATCTTTCCAACAACAGACTTCATGCTTTTGATTACTTTTCTAAAAAAAACAACAGATATGAAATCTATCGAATTAAAACAACAATGCAAATAGTTCCTAATCCACAAAGACAATCAAATATTTTAGAGGGATAGAAAACTCCTTGCAGAAAAATTGGATATGCTTATTTAATTTAGGTAATGCATTTTTGTATAATTAGATTATACCAATTATATTGATTTGAAATCTAAGTTCATCAAATTCAAACATGCAGATTTCTAAGTTCATGAAAATCAAACAGTATAAAACCTAGCTTATCAATAACACAAAATTATATGCGATTCGAAGTACATTACCTTTATGATTTCTGATCGGGCCTTAGATTTTGTCGCATTACATGTTTTCATGATGTTTTATATGATGAACCGAGATGATTCAAGTTTATGAAGTTGTGCTGGTTTTCATGGTTTCTTTGACCGGAAAAGATTTGAAATCGGTATCGATGATGAGAAGAGAAAGCGGTTTTTGATTTTTCAGTTGTAGAGTTCGTTTAGGAGTTAATCCTAATTAATTGGGATTCTATTTAGCATGTATTTTGTAAAAGAGGGTATAAATTAAATTAAAATGGTAATTAGTGAATTAGAAATCTCAAAATGGGCATTTATTGAATATAAATCTCTAAACTATAATATCCTATTCTATAAATGGGTGTTTACAAAAATTACCCATTATTTAAGGGCTTTTTTCACAAAAGCAGGAATAAGATTTAATAGTTTGAGCCCATAGAATCTAATTTAAAAAGCCTATGAAACTAAATCTTATTTGTACTATTACGTGAATTTTGATAAGCTACTTTCAAAGCCTTATTTCTACCGCTTCTCCTGTCAACAATTTGTCAAGATCTTCATCTCCAGTCAATGATTTCTATATTTATCGATCGTCAGTCTATTATTCCGATCAATAGAACTAAGATTTTAAGCCAAAACAGGTTAGTTTTAAATCTAAACTTAATTCAAGTTTTGTAACTAATCTGATTTTTATTAAACCTAATTCGAGATGATTTTGGAAATATTATCATGCTCTTGTGAAATTGATGAATTTTGTTTGATGTTCTTTGCTTCAACAATATCAATATTTTGTTTTTATATTTCTCAAGAGCTTGATTTTCATTATTTTCTAGCGAGTTGGTGTAAATGCCTGCATCAACCAAGAATTGATATGTGTGGCTTTATTCATGATCGATTACTAATACAAGGTATGGCTATTAGTTATAATGGTATAGCAAAAACATTCATCTTCAAATCTATTGCTGCAAAACCACTGAGTATGTTAGTTCTTTTGGATTGTTCAGAGAATAACTTGTAGAATCTGTATAAAAAATTTTGATGGCCGTAATTTTTGAATGATTTATACATTACTAACTAGACAATAATTGGACATTTAGAATTTTGGTCATATGTGGTATATACAGAATTATCAAAATTTGATCATTAGTGCTAGATTCATAAATAACTAAATGTACCATTTATTTTTGGCATAAATCTTGTACATTGGATTTTTTTATTACAGACTTACATTTCCCCTTCTTGTCACATTGATACAAATTTAAGTATACATTTCTGTGAATGAATGATTATTTAAGTCTAGAAACTAATAGTTAACTGTAGTGAATTGCAGGTTTGTTTGTGCATTGTAGAATTTTTTAGAACAGATTATGAAGTAATGGCATGACATGGATCACTCTATTTTTGGTTTGATGTAATCAAATCTTTATTGGCAAACATTATGTTACATGTGTTCAGCTTTCTTTACTCAGTATTGCTTACCATTGTTAAATTCATAACAAAAAATTTTGCATCTGGCTTTCATTCTTTTCTCCGATTTTCTTGCTTTTTGGTTGCGTTTGTGTTCTAAGAATATAATCTGACACTAATGATTCTGTTGGTTGGTAGAGCAAACTTCACTTCTAAACTTTCAGAATTATCAAAATTTGATCATTATTCTACAAAGAAATTGATTTTCGAAGCACTACCAACTCGATTAAGTTGAACTTTTAATGTTTTCAAAGTTGGATAAATTATATCTAGAATTGTTAGGTAGCAAGTTGAGATTTCATAAGCTTCAGCTTTTTTATCATACTTTGCAGCTATTTTTATTCGCTTGATGGATTTTCAGTATGTTTTGTTATTATTTTTCCTTATTTATAATATGAGCTACGTTCTAATTTGTGATTTATATTTAGCATGACAAGGGTGGGATCCCTCCAGACAAGTAGAGGCCGATATCTGCATGAAAGCAATTGGAAGATGGCCTAACTCTTGTTGATTATAACAATCAGAAGGAGAAGGAATTGACACTCCATCTTGTTTGAGACTTAGGGGAGGACCAATGATCAAAGTTAAGACTCTCACTGGAAAAGAGATGGAAATTGACATTGAACCTACTGATACTATCGATCGTATTAAGGAAGGGGTTGAGGAGAAAGAAGGCATTCTTTTAGATGTATTTTGATGCATTCTTATACTGACTAAAGCCTTATTGTTGTAGGCTAGTTGGTACCCTGTCTTTAGTGTAGAAAACTATTCATTTATGTCTTCACTTAAAATTTTTTTATCAATTGAATAAAAGTTCTATTTTTTGTTTCTATATCTTATTTTAATTGATGGAATGACCTTCTGAATATAATATTGCTGAAACTAGTTGTACACTAAAATCAATAAAAAACCTATCCCACATTTTGACTATCTTCTCTTCTCTATAAATTAAAATTTGGAATCTTTCAAAAATTGTACTAATTGGACCATAAAGAGCATCTCGAGTGTCTATGTATCTGCGTACTGCCATGCTCCACAATATTGATTGGACTATGTTTCTAATGTTTTCCTAAAAACACAAATGTTATCTTTCCAATGATTATACATTACTTAATTAAACACAATTTGTTAGATAAATACTGCTATATTAGTAGTAGTATATTCAGCTCTGGTTGCTTCAACGACATGCACCTTATTTTGCTCATTTTTTTTATTGTGAAGGAAACCAAGCAAACCTTGTTTTAGGGGGTGTCATCGATACCAACGCAACACTAGTTTATGATGTTTTTGAGATTTCTAATGCATAGTTTGACTTGTTATATCATATATAAGATTGGTATAACAAGTTTTATACCACATATCATATGTTATACTAGCTGGTAATACAGTTTTTATACCACTTATTGAGATTGCAATTTCACTAAAGTAATCTAGTATGATGAACATTATACCAAAATCCAAACTCGTATAATACGTATTATAACACTTGAAAAAAAATCGCGTATAAAGAAATATAGTATAATGAACATTATATCAAAATGTAAACTCGTATAATACAAATTATTGTACCTGGAAATGCGCCTTAAACAAGATTTCTAGTTGGTATATTTAGTATTATACCAAAATACAAACTCATATAAGAAAAATTATACATAAAACATTGCAGTTTCACTAAAGGAAATTTTGTATAACGACATTACATCGAAATGCAAACTCGTATATTATGCATAATACCACAAGCATCGCTCTGCCTACATGATCCCTTTCTAAACTCAAGGCATGGGACAAAACTGTAATAGAAAATTGGTCAACCAAAACTCAAGTTTCATCGCTAGTTGTACCACCCCTTAGCATGGCCACCAACACCCTATAGGAAGCTGATATTTAGTCTCCAAGCTTTGTTCATCCATGATTAAATTGATATTCTCATCAACACCCTTGAAATCAGCAAAATATACACTTTTGAAAAACAATATCGCAAGTATCACCATTAATAATAACATCAAAATCCCAGGTCTAACTCTACCAAAATGAATAACAACAAAAACATCCATAGCTGGAAACAAAATCTTGAAATAACAACACTTAGAAACATTGCATAAAGTATAAAAAACATACAGATATCATTACTCCATTAAAAAAGAATAATATGAACAATTACAACAAGAAAACAACAAGTGTAATATATTTATAATCAATAAAAACATAAATAGTATATATTATACCAAAAATAAAAAAGGTATAATTGATCAAAGCTAAATAATAAAAACCAAGTTTATCATTACCAACCTCTTGTTTGACAGAAACCATTACGGCAACAAGATAAAAGAATCATTACAACAACTGAATAAACATGCATAATACACATTATAAGGTATAAAGTATATTATATCAAAGCTAAATAACAAAAAAACACATATAGATATCATTACTAGATTTAAAAAAGAACAATATGAACAATTACAATAAGAAAACAACAAGTATAATGTATGTATAAGCAATAAAAACATGAATAATGTATATTATACCAAAACTAGAAAAAGGTATAGTTGATCAAAGCTTAATAATAAAAACCAGACTTATCATCACCAAACTAAAAGTATAAGCAATTGGTCTGTAGAAAAACAACACTTGTAGAATTTCAAATTTAGGAATACCTTTTCTTATAATAATACTTTTTAAATGAATAGGGAAAGATAAGGAGATGAAACAATAAAAAAGGTTGTAGAACATGTAAATAACAATTAATAGAAGGAAATGAAACTTACAATGACATCAATGTGCACAGAATTCAAATCTATTAGGAATTTCATCGAACATGTGGTGTGCCTTTTAGATTATCATCCAATACTGAGACAAAATCAATTCAGAATCATCTGTCCAAACAACACAATTATGGATCTCAATATCAAAAACATTCATCCAAATCGAAAATTTCAAAAGATACGAAATCTTGAAATCGCAAGTTAATCGTAAAGCATGACTCAAAAAGAACTTAGAAGAAATAAAAAGTAGAGACCGAAACAGTAATTACACTAAGAAACGAAATATTGAAATAAAAAAAAATAAAAAATTGAAAATCAGAAATTGAATACAAACTCACAACGAATAAAAGTATCATCCAATTGAAAGTTATTTTTCTCATTTCTAGCAATAACTCCAATAATGATCCTAATTCCATATCCTATCAAAATTATTATCTAGTTCAATTGAAATCACTAAATTGAAGTTTCATCTTCATCTTGTCTGCTCAAGGAAGGAAGTTGAAACTATTAAAAGATTGCATGATCTTCACATTCTCTTTGTAAAAAAGGTATAAATTCTATTATACAACCTACAACAACAAAATAAACATGTATAATACATGTCATACCAAAAAATAAAAATGCATAAAGTCTATTATACCAAAGCTAAATAACAACAAAATCATTATAACAACAAAATCAACAATAATAATAATACACATTATACCATATACAAAGAGATAAAGTATATTAAACCAAAGCTAATTAACAACAAAACCATTACAACAAAATAAACAAGTATAGCATATATTATACCAAATATAAACAATTACAAACATGTATAATATATATTATACCAAAATTAAAAAAGGTATAATTGATCAAAGCTAAATAACAAAGACCAATTTTGTCATCACCAACAACCTCTTGTTCGAGAAAAACCATTACAACAATAGAATAAACAAAAAATCATTTCAAGAATCAAGGATATTGATGTTGCTGTTGCATTTGTAGATGTTGTTGTTTCATTTGTAGTTGTTGCTAACTCAATACTTGTGACTTAAACACTACCACCTTACATATATAAGAAAAAATGAAATAAAATGCAACGAATTTGTGTGAAATAAGAGATATTAAGGAGTTATTTATCGATACAACATATCTTACTTAACCCATGAAAAAACATCCCAATCAAGCGACATGCTTTGTCTGAATCAGGTTGTAGTAATGTATGTGACTACAACTGGAAACTCTACACTAGGGAAGAAATTAAGAAAATATTGTTACAAAATAGTCTACATCATCCCCAGACATGCAACCCTAGACATGCAATGAATTAGCTTGCAAAATTTATGGCCTTTGATGAATACCAATATTAGAAAACTCTAGCATAAAATCATAATGGTGGTAGGTTTTAAATCAATATCCAAATATCATGTTGCAATAACATACTTATCCACGACACTAATTATGCAAAATATAATGCATAATATCAATTCGAATTGATTTTTACCATAAACTTCATTTAACAAGCATAATATTCAGGAATTCATTCTTGAACTCTAGAGCTTAAGTTAGGGAATTCAAAAAAGGAAACATAAAAAGAGCCCAATATTTAAATCATATGAATGAACAAATTTAAGCATGAATGAAACCTACAAGCTTCTTTTCTTGCAGTTGTCCAAGAAAACCATGCTGATTCATTGCTTGAAATACTAAAAAATCAGATTTCCCAACATACTGCCTACAACAAACAATAAGAGTAGTGGAAATTCAAAAAGACATAAAAATTCCAGTTAAACAAGCAAATAAATTGAATAAAAAGGAAATGAATATTCTATTAAGCACTAATTACTTGTTGGGCAGAGTAAAATTGAACATTTTGTTTCAGAGATCTAATTGTTGAATAAATAATGTTGATTATCTAGTGGATGAATTCAATTATTCCCAAAGCAATACGAAGACAAGACGTTAATGGCAAGGTGATGACATGGAACTTTCATTATCATCACGAGATGCATCTCAACAACTAGTTCCTCTCCTCACAAGTCCCTAACCCTAAAAAAAATCAGAAATTGAAAACAAAATCAAAATAAATATGAAATATCAAGAATCAGAAGAATCAAATAGGAACAATACTTACAATCAAAACAATGAAGACCGAAACAAACTAAAATTCAAATGAAAAAGCACAATCGCAATAAAGATTAAAAATCAAACAAACAATCAAATCGAAATAGAGATTATTTAAAAGAAGAATGAGTTAGGGAGAAAATATTTACGAATCAAGATGAAGGAATCACGAAACAAGGAGAAGAAATCGAGAATCAAGGAGAAAGAAATCATAGAGCAAGAGAACAAAGCAGACCAAGAGAAATTCGCAGAGCTTGAGAGAATCCCCTGCTTTTATATATCATGTATAAGTACAATTATGAAAATATAATAAAATAAAATTACTATTAAATGCTAATTAAGATAAAATTACCATTAAATGTAATTAGTTAGCCTTCTTTCCAATTTTCCATTATTTAACTACAGCCCAGAGAGTAGGCCCATTAATAACCATTGAAACAGAGTTTGGATTGGAAGTAGAGAACAGGATCTTTTCCAATTTCTTCTTCCTCTTCTTCAAATTTCTCATCTAAAGATCTTCGATCAAATAACTGCTCACTGGATTTTCTTCAAATCCAAGTTGACGGACCTGAAGAGGGAATAGATCATTTGTTGGAAGGAAGATAAGGAGGAGAAATGTTGCCTACTTCTTCTAAAATTCGTACTTCTTCTTCTTCTTCCACATCTCGACCTAATCCTATGTTTCCACAGTACCTCCGGCGAATCGTTAAGGTCTCTCTCTTTAAGATCTAATTTGTCTTTTTTACTTTCTATTGGATCTTGTGGTTTTTTCTTGATCCAGAATTTCTCTCTTTAGCTTAGCTCCTAAATCATGGAATTGAAAATTGTGTAATTCTCTATTTTATCAATCAATGTCAGGCTGCTTCCAATTCTCTTGGATAGTTATTTTAGTTTGTGCAATTGATCTAATTTGTTTGTTTTTTTTTATCTTTGATCTTGATTGGATGTATATTCATTTTCTCTATGGTGTTTATTGCAGTGGCAACAAATGGACATTGAGTATACTTTCTGGCAAATGCTTCACCTTTGTACCTCACCCAAAGTAGTGTGAGCACTATCTTAATGTCATACCTCTCTTGTGTAATTTTTAGAAATAAACTTATATCAGAAAGAAGCTTTAAAATATTATCGCATTACAGATGCAGTACTTGAATTTAGAATTACTTTTTTTTCCAAAATATAATGGTGGTGTTTCAAGTTTATCTTTGGTGCTGGCAAGTATTATTCTTTTGTAACTCGTGTCGGAAAGTAAAATAAGACTATTGTTTTAGCCATTTGAATTTCATGCACTAGGGTAAATGATTCCATTATATTTTGTCTGGGAATTTCTGCGTTACAAGTTATTTTAATGTTTATAAGCCTAGAAGAGAGACGGCGTATACTTTTGCCTGAATTGTTGTTATGTGTGTAGCATTTTTGTTTAGTTCAGGAATTTGTAATGTTCTGATTGAGTAATTTGGCATTTTGCATATGGGGCTATGCGACTGATTCAGCTATCAGCACACTAAGTATCACAAACGTAAGTCCTTTACCCCACCAAGAAGCGTACTCTTGTTTGTTTTGAATTATATATATTATATGGCAGATGTATGCAAGAACTTAAAATTGGGTTACATTTCGTGCTCATTTGGATATTAGTATTGTCTAGTGGGGCTTGGTTTGCATTGGTACTCTTTTTCAGTTACTTATAAGAGGAAATAATTAGTTTAGAAGAGGAAATAATTGTTTTGCTGATACTAGTTATAGAAGAGGAAATAATTAGTTTAAGGAACTTTAACATTCAGCAAACATGATTTCAATTTGATTTAATGCAGTTATCATTTTTGGCTTTTATATTTGATTTCCAAAATTGTGTGCAATTGGTCCTTGCAAATATATTAATTGTACCGTTACATTTGGTTTCAAAACCATAGTTATTTGGTTTGATAGGAATAAATATGTTGATAATCATTATAAACATGACGAGTTTACCAGAAGAAGGTTGTTTTTCGCTGATTATTGGTACAGAATGTGAAGGAACCTACATATTGTATCACAGACTTTTGAAGTGATGTGTTCAATCCTTTATTACTAATATTTTCTTAGATCATTGATGGTATCTGAATAACGAAGAAAGAAAGAAACCCAAAATTAAACAGAATTGCTATAGCATGTAACTTTTAATTCTTCAAATTACAATGAAAATTTGCGGTAAAGTTTTTGGATATAGTTGTAGAATAGGGTAGCCAAAAATTTTCAAGTGCTTGCTGAATCTGGAATGAAAATTTTGTCATTTGACTCATTTATTTCTAGTATATGCGTTGAGCTTAAATTGTTCAGATGTATGTGTGCTATTAGTGGTTGTGTTTTCAAATATGTGATGGGATGAAGAATATAGTTATGTTCAATTGCTAGTTTCCTGATGTGGAACTTTTTTGCTTTTTTCTGTTCTTTTAAAAGTTATTTTGGGGATATTTTTTTAATGAAAATGATGTAATTCACAATACTTGTTTTCTGCCGTAAATTGAGAATTTTTTGTTCCAGAAACTAAGAACCAATGGGCACGTGATGATCCAGCTTTTGCTGTTATCTGCATTCTGCTTTTGACAGTTGCTACTGTGGCTTATTGTGCTGCGTAAGTTCCTTCAGTACCTTCTTCCTGTGGCTTCCTCTTATAAGTAGACAATATATTGATAGCTATTATGATATTGGTAATTAGCAAGTGACGGTGCAAGTTCTGAGTTCTGACTAAGGTTCATGGAAAATCTACTCGGCACATACTTATTGTGGTTCCAATGCACAATGTCATAGTCACATGCATTAATATATTTTTGTCCGTTTGTTATTTATTTTATTTTTCGTCTGTAGTTTCAAGTATCCCATATAAAATAAATTTGATTTTGATTGTTTATTTTTGTACAGGTATGACCATAGTGCTGCACATGCTGTTTTTGTACTTTTTTCCGTATTGCTTTTCCATTTTCTATTCACCGGGATCGTTCTGGCTACATGTTGTTGGTAAGGGCGATCACCCTGTTACTGACTATGATGTACTCATGTTAATGGATATTACTAATTATTCCGCTTTCATTTTTGTTTCTTGTGTTCCTTTCCAGTAGTTTATGTTTGCTGCTTTGCTCATTGTATATGATTGAGACATCCATTAGACACCTCATAATGGAAGCAGATAGAGCGATGGCATAGGTGTAGATTTTAAAATTTCTTTATTTGAAATTCAATTTTGAAATTTAGATATCCTAAACAAGCAAACTGAAATTGAAACTGCTATATTGCATTCATTCCTAAATTATGGTATTTGCTTCAAAAATAAGAAAAAACTTTTCTGCAGGGTTATTTAGTTGGTTTTAGTTCACCTGAATAGGCAGAAATTTCTTATTAATATCATAACTTATGCTGCTACTTATTGCATCTCCAGTTCTTCTGAATGTTGTTTCATATTCAGCATATTAGTTGCCACGATGATACTGGATTGTTTGCGTTGTAGGATGCAAATCTGGATTTTCTCATTCATTCGTAATCTTTATGATTGGTTTTGTTTTTCACGGTTTCCTGTTATTTTTATTGAACTATCTTTCTTTTTTTCCTTTCCATTTTTGTTAGAATGTTACATCATATATTTTGTTTCACCTTAGCATGATTATAATCATTTGTTAATGCTCACGCAGGTTCCTGACTAATGCATATCTTAGAGAGGAGGCTCCAAACAGCCATGTAGTTGAGCAACGCGTTGAATGGCAATTCCACAAACTTTTGATTTCTGCTTATATATATTTGTTCTGTTTGTGCGGAATATATTTTTGTTCGTATAGCTTGTCGATTCCTGATGCCTGTTGTTGTATTTACAATTTTGCGGGGCTTCTCTTTTCTTAGAATGCTGACTTTTTTCCCTTTTCATTTTCATCCTTGGTTGAAGGCTTTATGCATTTGATGTGCACTGCAATTCTTTCTTCCCAATGTTCGTTATGCTTTATGGTAATTTCTGTTTCAATAAAGTTTTGGTTCTTGTTTCTCAATATCGCAACTAAATTTCTCTTGCCGTGACATTCATTGATTCTGTCCTGACCTTTTTGCAGTTATTCATTATTTCATATCCCCTCTCTTGGTAGCTCATGGTTTTATACCTGAATTGCTGTCAAATCTGCTTTTTATGGTGGCAGTTTCGTACTACCATTATCTCAACTTCTTAGGTTATGATGGTAAGATGAAATTTATTTCGAATTCAATTGGAATTTTCTTGCCAACAAATTGGCAGGGATGGTTCAAGCTTGTAATGTTCTATCGGTATCTGTTTTGCTTGCTTTCTAAACCGTTTTCTCGACCAGGGTTCCTTGGCATATTACAGACATAGAACTATACATAAGTAGGCTGTTATAATTGTGATGAATGACCATCCATGTATTCGAGTTATGTTGTCAGAACCAAAGTTGATATCTAGTTGAAGTGGGTGAAGCCCCTTTTCTATTGAAGGCTGCTTAGTGGCTTATGATTCTGTACTGACAGCATTTCTCGCATTGCAGTTCTACCCTTTTTGGAAAGGACAACATTTTTCCTATATCCCATTGGCATTGTCCTTGTCCTTTCTCCTATATGTAAGTATCAAATGCAGCAATATCTGACTCGGGATTTTTTTGATTTGGGTTCTTTTCCTATTCAAACTTGACTGCGGTTATTTAATTTTATGCCTTTTTTTAATCTTTTCCAGTGATTTTAAGCGGCTTCAATCCTTCAAGATACTTTATGAATATGTACTTTAGTCAAAGGATGTGATTTTCCCGAGCTAACACTTTGGACAGCACATAGAAGATGGGTGGATAGAGATATCTCGAGCTTTCATCAATCATGAAAAGGCGGGACTTTCTTTCACTTACATGGAGGTGCTGCGCTAGTTGCTGTATGAAAAATCCTTGTAGCTTCTTTTGTAGTCAATTTACTTACAAGTGAAAACCGGAACAGAGTGAAGTAGGGTAGACGTTTTCCTAGTAGCAACAGAGGATACGTAACATGTCAATTATGTATTTTCCATATTTCAAAAGAATCTGGAAAATTGAATATAACCATTTCGATAGCAAAGTTCTGCATTTGCTGGTACTGTTGATGTATGTTACTATATACAGTTCTTGAAATATAAAACGACGTTAATTGATCATGGTATTTTTCGGGTTGAGGGTGTGTATTAGAATATGGCATGCGTGAAAAAAAGAGCTTGTAAAAACTAGGCTTAAATGCATCTCCAGGTACCTGAAGTTGTCTCAAAAAATCTACCGCCCTCTTGAACTTTCAAAGTGATTCCGTGGTTCTTAAGTTTCAAAAAGTGTACCAATGTATTCCTTGATCGCCAGTGCCATTATCTGGTTTGTTTGACTCTTTGAATGTGCATTTTTTTCTGATTTTCTCTCTTCCGTCAGAATTTGGCACATATCATTGGAGAAAAGTGGTGCACTTTTTGAAAGTTAGGGGAGTTATGGAAAGTGCGGGGGCAATTGGTTTTATAGTTTAAGTTCGGGTACCTGGAGATAGGGGTGTGCAAATGGTTTGGTAATTGAACCAAATTGAATTACTTATTTGGTTTGGTTATTTCAATGGTTCAGTTTGGTTTATTAAATGTTGATTATTTCTGTTTAGTGTAGATAAATTCGTTATAACCGAACCAAAATTTTCTTAATACATAATACATTTTTTAAAATATTATACAAAATAATGCTCATATGTAAATTATTACAACATCATACCCTAATTCCTCTTCCAAAATGTACAGTTATTCTTTTATGTTTTTCTATCATCATCTGAATAATTGTAATACTTATTATAGATGGAAAAATTTAAGTTACTTTGTTTTAAATTTTGGTTCAATTCGTTTGTAACGAGCCTAATAATTGATTTCGGTTTGGTTAATTCGATTATGATTTTTATTCGGTTTAGTTCGAGTTAATAGTATTTTCCTTATTTGGTTAGTTCGGTTCGGTTTGATTCAGTTTTAATCGAATGCACACCCCTGAGATGTATTAAGCCTGAAATCTGAGAGTAAATGGGAACTTCAAATGTTTGAATTTTAGGTGTCAACTTATTAAAACCATCATTTATTATATCAAATAATTCATTATTATAACTTCAAATGCATCATCACCCCCTTAATTTAGTAATAAAAGTCGGATGTCACCTCTGCCTTTCAAAAAGACTAGATACTTCCTTAACTTGGTAAAAGTGAACATTTGGCCCTCTTAATTTCATGTGTCAAAATATGTTTTGTTTGACTTTTCAAAGATATCAATTTCTAATTTTTCTCTCTTCAATCAGAATTTGACACGTGGCATTAAGGGGGGAAACTAATGCATTTTTACTAAGTTCAAGGGTTATTTGAAACTTTTAAAAGTTCCAGACGAAATCCAACTTTTATTGTCTTGGATGTTAATGTATTTGCGTTGTTTTAATCATTGAATGTTATGAAATCATTGTATAAAAAAGCAGACGAAATATGTGTCTCAAATAGCATATCTTATAATTTTCTGGTTTCTTAGGTAACCCGTGAAAAATTATAAAAAGCAAGAATTCGTCATATATTTGGATATTTAAAAATTTGTTCCTTAGTCATTGCATATAATTCACAAAGTCAATTCTTTATCGGAAAGAAATTGAAACAACAAATGAGATTTCATTTCAGTTTAATGGACTGTTATCTACCAAAAATAGATAAATAATTAAAATTGTGACTCAACACATTTGTAGTTGGAATTGAGAATAAAACCAATTTACATATTAAATGATGTAGATGCTGAGTTGTTGAATTTATATGTTTTTGTATGTCACTCTTCTTATTTCATACTTGTTAGAGGGGTCTAATAGTGATTTTATTCTTAAAAAATTATTATGTGGTTTTAGTTGTTACCTTTTGTTAAGTTTTGGTAATTTTTTTAGGTTCAGCAACAACTAATTTTTTTAATAATATAATAATTATAACCAAACATTTAAGTCGGTGCAAATACAATTTTTACTCGGGAAAGGTCATTTTTTAACTTCAAACTCCACCAACACTTAAAAACTGTGCTGGGCTACAAACATTAATGTAAGCTAAAAAAAGCGAGGGCCCGAAATGCTCGGAATAAAGGCAAATATGAATTATGCCAATCTTATCCATACCGACACTTAAGACAAAGTATAGCAATGAAAAACATGCTTTGCAAATGGCAATTGAAGATAACAAATATGTGTACCAAATTATTAATGATAAAGTATTAAAAAAAATATCACTTGTAGTCTATTTATACATACTTTATATTTTTGTCTTTCGAATTCATTCCTCTCTTTCTTCTCTCTTTCCCATTAATACAGTTCTCTATAATTTTTCCATATAAAAGACAGAAATGGGAAGCCATGAAACAGAGAAAACAACAGTTGGATGGGCTGCAACAGACCCATCTGGTATCCTTTCTCCACATACTTATTCGATCAGGTACTATTACAATAACACGGTTCACGTAACATCCATACAACTCGACTTTTTTATTTTTGCATCACAAAAGTCAATCATCTAACGTTAAGGACCATCTGATCCTTGAACACAAATCTCAAGTATATGATGCAGATGAGTGCACATTGATTTGTTTGGAGATGCCAGATAGTAGAGGTGGTGATGCTTTGGGTCAATTGGTTTCTAAAAACTGTCCGAAATCATTGATTTGTTTGGATATTTTTTTTTATGAAATTAGTAATTTTAGACGTAACTGAGATTTTTAGAAGATCCTTATCCGATATATACAAATTTAGATAATTTGATATTAGTTTGTACCCTTGCATAGTATGACATATGCTTATATTTTGTGGTGAATGCAGGAACACAGGCCCACATGATGTTCTAATTAAGGTTATTTGCTGTGGGATTTGCCACACTGATATTGTTCAAGCAAAAAATGAACTTGGCCATTCAAAATATCCAATGGTTCCTGGGTAATTAATAATTATCTTATTAGTGTCCACAAAAGACATATTTTCACATATTTTTTTTAGAAAACAGTCAAAAAGAAAGAGATGACAGTCCCAAATTTGCCCCAAATAGTAATTGATTGATTAGTATGATTAACTAATTTGATGAAACATAATAGGCATGAAGTGGTGGGCGAGGCTGTGGAGGTAGGATCAGAAGTGAGCAAATTCAAAGTAGGTGATGTAGTTGGTGTTGGACTTTTGGTTGGATGCTGCAGAAATTGTAGGCCTTGTAATTCAGACATTGAGCAATATTGCAGCAAGAAAATTTGGTCTTTTAATGATGTCTACACAGATGGAAAACCAACTCAAGGTGGTTTTGCTCAATCTATGGTGGTTGATCAAAAGTAGATCCCGATTTCTCTAAGTTTTTATTTAGTTTTTCAATGGATTAAATATATAAATTGAAAGTGAGTTGCATCTGTACAATTCGGTCATAACAGCTAACTAAATCCAGCTTCTGATTGGTCCACGTGGCTCATTCTGTCACTGACCATTGATAACACTCAAACTGGTCATATTAGAAACTATACTTGGCTTATACCTTCAGTTTCAGCTTGCACTATTGCAGATATCAAACAAGAAAAGACTGAAACTTTTCATGATAACTTAGACATTTTTGCATTTGAAGCGAAACCCATTTCTAGAACATGTTTCTTTTGGTTATGTCATTGATTAAAGAAATAAAAGATTGAAACTTTTTCGTAGGGCTTCACATTTTAAGCAAAACCCATATAAAAAACAATATTCGTGGGCAATTGCCCCTAACACTGCTTTTGGTTATTAGATTTGGTTAGAAAAGCCAAAGATCGACTTTTTATTTGATTGTGTTGTAGGTTTGTGGTAAAAATACCAGATGGAATGAAAGCAGAACAAGCAGCACCACTACTATGTGCAGGGGTAACAATATAGAGTCCACTTAGCCACTTGGGGTTAAGAAAGAGTGGGGTAAGAGGAGCCATTTTAGGGCTAGGAGGAGTGGGCCATATGGGCGTGAAATTTGCAAAGGCAATGGGTCATCATGTTACAGTGATAAGTTCTTCAGAAAAGAAAAGACAAGAGGCTTTAGAACATCTTGGAGCTGATGATTACTTAGTGAGTTCAGACACAGCTAAGATGCAAGAATATTCAGATTCACTTGATTATATAATAGATACTGTGCCTGCTTTACACCCCCTTCAGCCTTACCTTTCTCTCTTGAAACTTGATGGGAAGTTGATTTTGTTGGGTGTTGTGAATGCTCCTTTGCAGTTTTTCTCCTCTACACTCGCGCTTGGTGAGTCCCAAATCTCGATTCGTCATGTTTTTCTTATTGACTTTGCTAACTCGAGTGATAGGAACAAATTTAGTTTATAAAGATTCACTACAGAGATTCTTTATAGGCTTTTAGTAGCTTAACTACTTTTAGGGTTGAAAGTTAGGGTTAAGAGGACGGGGAATGCATTCTCAATCTTCATCTCCATTTTCATTAAGATTTTGAGGATTTTATTTCCCTCATTTCTCAATCCGGGGGATTCTTCAAATTCCCCCGTTGAAATAAATAAATTCAAAAAAGCTTTCATAAAACAAAATTATACCGTATTAATATTTTGAAAAAAAGATTAAATTAAGTTTTTGTATCAATAATACTTAATATAAATGAAAAATTTAATAAATAACATTATAAGAAACTTAAGAAAACAAACGTTAAACTTAGATACATTGTTCAACAATTAAAGTAAAACATAAAGTAAATTAGAGTTTTTGACTTATATAAAAAAGATTTAGATTTATATAGTTAAAATATCTAATAAACATTCATATATATAAACCCATATTACACATGACTAGAAATTTTTTCGTAAAATAATTTAGATTACCAAATGATTACTATAAAATATAGCAAATAATTTGATTTGTTTTAGTAATATTGACGATTCCCCATTAAGAGTTATCAGAGTTGGGAATTTATCGAGTTGGGGAATGCCATCCCCATTAAGGTTTTAGGGATTAAAAAACACCATCCCCGTGACGTGGGAACTCTTATCGGGGAATCCTCGTCCCCATCGAGTTCCGGGATTCCCCGCCCCACTTTCAACCCTAGCTCATTTTTTTTGTTTTCACCATGAGGTGGTTTTGGATGAGTCCCAATTGTAGGCGGTACCTTTAAACCACGTCCATCCAAACTAATCCCTGATTGCCCATTCACGGGTGCCTCGAAGGGCACGATGGCTGGTCTCAAGATTTATGGTTGCTCCATACACATCTCAAGATTCGAACCTTGATAGATGCTTAAGTCAACCCTAGCTCCTTTCCTTTATTCTTTCCTTGTAGCTTCTTTATACTTTTCATATTTCATGTCTATATACTTCCTTTATTATGTTTTACAATGTGTGGTCCTCTGCGTTTGTGTATCATTCTAATTTAAAGATTTAACTCAAAATGCTAATCCCATAAGATCTTAAATGGACTTTTTTAATCTACAAGTACTTTGTTATGGAAGTTATCTTTTTTATACATGCCTAATGATTTGGTATTGGTTTTAATATTAGGGAGAAAATCCATCACAGGAAGTTTTATTGGAAGTATGAAAGAAACAGAAGAAATGCTTGAATTCTGCAAGGAAAAAGGATTAATATCTACGATTGAAGTTATCAAAATGGATTATGTTAACAAAGCTTTTGAAAGGCTCGAGAAAAACGATGTTAGATATAGGTTTGTTATCGATATCGCTGGCAGCAAGCTCGAACCATGAGTATTAAGAAATTACTATAAGAAGGAAGTCTTATTATATTGTTTATATATAAAATCAATATATGAAATATAATGTAGATCAAATATCGATAAATCGTGTTTTCAATAAAACGTTTCTATGCTCGAATTGTCTAATGTTTGTAATAAAAATAGGGGTAAATAATTATGACCTCCCTGAGGATTGCATTATTACTTCATTTAAATAATTACATTATGTAATTTTTAGATAAAAACAATGAATTAAGTATTGCAAAATGCATGATTTGGCGATTTCGATTGCTGGGGACAATTTCTCAGCTTCATATCCTAGAATAACAAGTATGCAAAATAGAACTCAGCATGTGTCATTTTGGGGTCATTCTCAATCCCTCTCTCACGATATGTGCCTTCTTTGTTGAAGGCAAAAAATATCCATACGATATTAACATCGGATATGGGATTTGAATACGAAAAAAAGAAATTGATGTGGTGTTTTGCAACTTGAGATGTTAGAGGGTGCTTGATTTATCTCATATGAGCATGACTACAATGCCAAATTCCATTTATAAATTGAAACATTTAAGGTACCTTGATCTTTCGCACACTGATCTACATAATTTACAAGTACTAGTGCAGAATTCTTAGGCAATTGCCAAACAATATCACAAAGTTGGTCAATCTTACACATCTTTACAATTTTGCTTGTATTAGTTTGAGTCATATGCCACGGGGTATTGGAAAATTGACAAGGCTTGAGAAATTACCTGAATTTATAATAGCCAAGGATCATTCAATCTCAAAGTATATGGGAGGACTTGATGAATTACATTCATTAAACAACTTGAGTGGTGAATTGAAAATAAAGAATTTGAGCTATGTGAGAAATGCAGCATCTGAATTTAAGGAAGCTCGTTTGATTTTGAAGCAAAAAAGCTTCAGAAACTGATATTAGATTGGGAAGAGCTTGAGGATAGGAATGCAAATGAAGTAGTAGTTAATGAGGAAATGGGAATGGAAGCATTATGCCCTCAACCGAATTTGAAAGAATTGATAGTGTTGAATTACAAAGGAGCGAAGCCTCCAAGCTGGTTACCATCCCTCTCTAATTTGGTGTGTGTTAGTTTTTGGGGTTGGACAAGCATACAATGGCTCCCACCATTTGATCACCTCCCTCACCTTAAAACACTGTGGCTTTGGGGTTTTACAAAGCTGGAGCGAATAGATGTGGCATATGGAGGAGGATCTTGCTATTTCTTTCCTTCACTAACAAATCTTACTCTCTTTGACTGCCCCAATCTTAAGGGATTTGAGGGGCTATTATCATTATCAACCGAAGAGCTTCCCTACTTTCCTAGTTGTCTTTCTCAGTTGGAATAAGTGGTTGTGTTAGCTGTCATTTTGCTTTAGTTAATAATTTGAATTTTTCAAAATAAGAATATTAGTTTGAGTATTAGATAATGATGCACAAATTTCATCTGATATGTTTTATTGTTGAATTTTTCAAATTGTAACAACCAGATATTAATCCCCTCTAATCTGGAATTTGTTATGTTTTTATCTTTATAAATGTTGAACTTCAGTTCAGTAATAACATATAACTTTTATCCTCCAGATTCTCTGTTATTTCTTTTCCTTTTGATCCAACAAGTGCTATCAGAGCCACAATTGGTCTTAGAGGGTCTGTGAGAAAAATCAGATTGAGAGAAGTCTGGGATTTTATAAAATAAAATGTCAAACAACCTTTCCTTATCAACCCCACAAACCTTTAATGGTGAAAACTACCAAATATGGTCAGTGAAGATGCAATCCTACTTAGAAGCTTTTGATTTACGGAATGTGGTAGCTGAAGACAGACCTATCCCTCCACTACCAAGGGATCCCACTTTGACACAAATCAAAGCTCACATGGAAGAAAAAGCCAAAAGATCCAAAGCCAAAACCGTTATCCAAAATTCAATTAGAGATTCTATCTTTCCAGGGATTATGGTCTGCAAGAGTGCCAAAGAAGCTTGGGACAAACTGAAAGTTGAGTATCAAGGAATTGACAAACAAGGCAAATGCAAGTTCTGAATTTTAAGAGAGACTTTGAAGCTCTAACCATGAAAGAAGATGAATCTATCGGTAAATACTATGATAGAATTCCAGTAATTGTTAACAAAATTCGCTTGCTTGGCGAAGATTTTGCAGAAAGTAGAGTTGTTGAAAAGATTCTCGTGACTCTGCCTGAGAGGTTTGAGTCTAAAATTTCCGCTCTAGAAGAGTGAAAGGATCTTAACACTATTTCAATGGCTGAACTAATGAGCGCACTTCAAGCATAAGAGCAAAGGAGGGTGTTCGCCACTTTTCTACTGATAAGTTTAATAACTTTTTCGCAAAGAGTTTGCCTATATATTAATGGTGCCAAAAACTTGTTCGAGTAAAGTATAGGTGTTGTCAGTACCTCTTATCAAATAGAAAAATGATGATAACTGCAAATATACAGTTGCGATGTGGTTTTAAAAGATATCGATCCCACAGGGAAGGACTAGCTCTAAAGATCAACAAGGAAGACAAAAGAAAGAAAATAAAATATATTGATATTTTGGATAGGAGGGTTAGAATGAAGAATGAGTTAATATAGATATGAAAGATTAGAGAAT
>CATIWQ010371413.1:0-26313 GCA_949673415.1 Euphorbia schlechtendalii
AGTTATCATCATTTTTCTATTTGATAAGAGGTACTGACAACACCTATATTTTTCATGAACAAGTTTTTGGCACCATTGATATATAGCCGAATCTTGTGAACAAACTATTAAACTTATCAGTAGAAAAGTGGCGAACATATATTCTAAGCAAAAGTTTATTAGTTTTCTTTTATTAAAATAGCATCATTCTATACCAAGTCATCAAGTTGGCTCTACCTACAGTCATAAGGGCTCAACCTATCTTCCTCCCTCAACCACTCACGAGTCACCCATGCATACCGCTGAGGGTCTGTCAAAGACCTGATCACTGCAAGCCATCCATGATAGAATCTATCCATCTTGATAGTTTCTGTCACTCCATAATCGAGATAAACAAACTAGGTATGCTGAACCCACAAAGTGGGTAGTCTATCTGGCCAAGAATGATGCCACTCAGAAACCCGAGAAGTAGATGAACTACGCTGTATCCTTTGGTACTTACCGTACTGCCTACATATGCAGCTGGGTAAGTAGAATGTGTATTGATACAAGCCCATTAGTAAAATCCCATCTTTGTGTATCAAGACTACGACATGAGTGATCGCACACCAAGGGCAAAGCTAACGAGTCCTTTCATCAGAAAGTCAGTTTACGAGACAATCTCAAATTGAGGGAAGTACCGTTAGCAATAAAATCACAATAAGCATCATCTTATCAAGCAAAAATCAAATGTTGTAACAAATTGGAATAAAGGAGTTTGGTCAAATTCAATGAAATATTCAGACAAAAGTGAGAAAATGGGCGAAAGGCGTCAGAAACTACAATAAATTTGTCCCTTTAGTAGAAAAAAACAACTATGAAAAAATAGAAAAAATGCCTAAATAGAGGAAGAATCCCCCTCGTCCTCCTCCTCCGCGGTCTCGACAATGCGGCCATCCTCCTCCACATCTTTGCTCCCCGGTCTACCACAGTGCATGCTGGAGCGGGAAGAGGACCCCCAGTGCACCCTCGAGTGACTCCCGCCTGATGCGGCCTGACGCGCGAACCTCTGAGATTGGGCCAGCTGCCTCTCCAAATGTGCAATCCTCAAGTCCTAGGTCCGTATGTGCTCCTAAGACCTCAGATAGTTCTAATGCTCCATGGAGATCAAGGCATCCGATCAGAAGCATGCATTATAACATAAACACTCACAAGACCGTCAACATATGACTAACAAGCATACACATCAACATGCATCATAAATATACATGTTTTTTTAATAAATTAACAGGATTACCTCAGTTGCCCCATTCCGCATAATGATCATATCATGAGCAGATAGGTAGTGGTGAATGTAGCTCTCTGCATCAGCTTGAGGAACTTGACAGAATGATGAAAAAGTTAGCAACAAAGAACCAATCATGTTAGAAACGAAGTAGGAAAAAATCTCATGTGGGTGGTGTCCTCTGGGGCAAAGGTCACTGTGTACGGGTTCTAGGATAGCGTATGTACCTAATGCTCCCCGACCCTTGCCATCAAGGAGAAGGTAGTCTCCAGGTGCGTGGTGGAGTGCCCCTCCACAAAGCCGGGGATATGATACATCCGGTCCTAGGAGTTAGCTCAGGGTGCTCGGGCTCGCTTGCCCACTCAAGCCTATTTCAAAATAGTCAGTACGATACAAGTGTAATTAAAGGAATTAAAATTTGAGGAGATCCATACCCTCGAGGAACCCGTGCCACCATCGTTGTGGCCTCTGCCACTGCCACCACCACCGTGACCATAACCTCCAGCTCCACCGCCATAATCACCACCGGCACTATGACCTCCTCTACCGACATCATCATTGTGACCAGGACCGTTATCAGGGCCATCACCTCCGCCGCCTCCTCTGAGCTTTGCCTCCTCCTCGCCATCCGAGGAGGCACCACCCATCATCTCCATCACCTTCTAGGGATGCCAATCCTCGGTATCATTAAAAGAGATGCGAGGACAAGGTGGGATCAACAGATCCAAGTGCGCCAAATAGGAACCACCAATGGAAGGAGCCACCATGGCATCCCCATCGAAGAAAGTGGCATGATTTGCCAAGGATGTGAGCATCAGGTTCGGCCAGAATACACCGACAGGAGGGTGAGGAGGCACAGGCTGCTCTACAATGGTAGAAGTCCACCAAGACCGAACTCTCTCCCCGTGGTACCACTCAAGATAGAGGGGGACTCTAGGACCAACCAGTGGTCATTAATATCTGCCCAAGCAGTCACCACCGCATGCTAGTTTGATACCAGGGTCTAGGGTTCTGAGCTGATCTACAATCGAGAAAAGAAAGCACACATTCATAATAGATAATCAAATCAAGGAAATGATAAAGGACTCAGGGAATCGTTCAAATACCTACTCAAGCATGAGGTCATGAAGGCACTCTCGGTATCTAGTCTGCCACTTGCGTAGTCCCCCGATCGGACAGCACCAGAAAGCAAGAAAGGGCTCATCCTGAACCACCTCGATCTTGAAGATCGGGTGAGGAAGGATCTAATAAGAAAAGGCCCACACTTACAACGACATCAAAGTCAAACAAAGTCATAGATATAACAAGGAGTATGTATGAAAATCCAAAAGGATGAACCGATTACCTAGAGGCAGACGTGACTTAGCTTGAGGGCCTTCTCGTGGGCCCTCATAGTGCAATCCAAGCTGTAGTACATCTGGCCTAAGATAGCCCTCGGCCATTTCAAGACAGGGATAAAAGCCAGATCCTTCATTGCGTAGACCAACCCGTAGTTGATCTTACTAGAAGCAACAGGGAAAAAGAGCACTATCAGCAGGCTAATGATGAAGGAGCAGACGCACTGAGCCCTCTGATCCGCAAGCACCTCATCCATCAAGCACCAGTAAGTATACAGCTCGTTGTACGAGAGCTTGCCCCCCGCGGGGCCACGTTGAATAACTCTCGCACCCGATTCATCACCCGGTAAGAAATAGAAAAATGATCCATAAAGACATCAAAGTGGATACCCCCCAGGTGCCAGGAAAGGCCAGTTATCGCCACCACATTAGAGGGCGTGATAGTCAACTTGCACACAAGCAGATGGAACTTGTGGGTAGTCTCAGACCATCGCTCAACCAAGGCAGGGAGAGCAGGATGTGACAGGTGAGGCATATGCACCAGCAAAACCTGCATGAGATCACCAAATCCCATGGCCACAATAGCAGCCTGAAGCTTCGGGTCTCCAGTTGTGCAGTTCCACCACCGCCCGAGAGCTCCTATACCGGCGAAGTTGGTATAGGTTTGTGGCTGCAAAAGCAAATAAAATACGAAGATAAATCACAAAGTTAGCTCAAAAATCTGTATCCTTTTTATCATAAACATATTTTGTAAGTATATGTGTGTTCAGAAATCATAAACTAGGTCGAAATCATGCGTAAAATAGATTTTCGATGAGGCAGAGGCTGTTTCTGCCTCTGCCCCTGCGATGTCGTTATTGACATTATGCAATGTCATTAACGACATTGCAATATCATTAATGACATTGCCAATGTCGTTAATGACATTACAGTGGCATAGGTAGAAATAGCCTCTGCCAAGAATTCAACCCCTAAAAATCCAAATTTTCTCATTTTAATCCCCCCACATCGGGTTCCATATCATCCTAAACTATGTATAATCAACATGTAAGGCCTAATCATGCATCAATTTCATTTAAATCACGCAATTTTCACAAATCTAAAACTAGGTTTCAAACTAAAATAGGGAATAAACTCAAAATCGAGGGAGTTTTGGGTTACCTAAACTACAGAGGCATGTTCCTCGAGCCTCGGGTGGAGAGTATTGATCAGGGAATTGATCAAAAACCCAATAAACTCATCGTTTCTCTTGAAGCAAAAAGCTTCCTCCACCAAACATACTTTCAAGTTCGGATTGTCAGGATGAGCTTGAAGAGAAGAAGAAGAGATGACCTTCGGGTTGCGGGATTTAATCTTGCACAACGTTTTCATTGGAAACTAGGGGAAGAAGATTTGGTTTTGGGAGAAATAGGGCTGTTTTTTTTCTTGATGAAATAAGAAAAGGGGAGAAAGTTAGGTTTTATTTTGAAACATGGTAGCGCGATGTCATTAACGACATTGCCAATGTTGTTAATGACATCACCAATGTCGTTAATGACATTACCAATGTCGTTAACAACATTACTAATATCGTTAACGATATTGAATTTTGGCCCAGCCCAATTCTTTTATTTTCATCCCAATTTCATTTTAACCCCTTAAAATTCATTTTACAATGTATTTTAACTTTGTAAAAGTCACTGAAAACACGTGGATAACTTCAGGGACCATGCAAACGATTTCGAAATTCGAGCGCGACCTAAATTAATTATTGCGCATTCATAATTTAATTTTTGATTGAAGGGGCAAAAATTTTTTCTTTCAGCAATCTCAAGGAATTAAAACATGCATTCATAACTTGCATTTTCTCAATTTCCTGACTTTTTTACAATCAATGAACTTTCTATAGTTCGAAATTTTCTAACTTTTTATAGTCAATGAACTTTCCACAGTTCAAAATTCCAACATCTTACAGTCAACGAACTTTCTACAGTTCAAAATTTCCCTACTTTTTACAATCAATGAACTTTCTACAGTTCGAAATTTCTTAACTTTTTACTGTCAACAAACTTTCTACAGTTCACCATTTTCTAACATTTTACAGTCAATGAACTTTCTACAGTTTGAAATTTCTCAACTTTTTACAGTCAACGAACTTTCCACGGTTCAAAGTTACTTGACTTTTTACAGTCAACGAACTTTCTATAGTTCACCATTTTTTGACTTTTTACAGTCAATGAACTTTCTACAGTTCAAAACAACCTGATTTTTTATAGTCAATGAACTTTCTGCAATTCAAAATTCCCTGACTTTTTACAGTAAATAAACTTTCTACAATTCAAGATTCTAACTTTTTACATTCAACAGTTCAAAATTTCAACATTTTACAATCAATGAACTTTCTACAGTTCGAAATTTTCTAACTTTTTACAATCAACGAACTTCTACAGTACACAATCTTCAGACTTTTCATAGTCGACGTGAACTTTCTACAATTCACAATTTTCAAACTTTTTACAGTCAAACAAACTTTTTACAGTTTACCTCCTTTTGACTTTTTTACAGTAAATGAACTTTCTACAGTTCATGTCTTGTCCCAACTTTGTTCTGTCAGAGGACTTCCTACGGTCCACGTCATCGGTAGGCTTGCCACAGCATACACATGGACTCTCAATTAGGAGAATGGGGGCACACGATCAACTTCTCACCCCAACGGTTCTAGCTGTATCAATCAATCGAAGGTCAGCCCTCCAGGGGCAATCATTACCAAACGGGTAATTTACGAGGGGCATCGAGAGACCTATCCTCGAAAGAACACCGCACCAAGATTAAAGCTTCCAGCCATCATCACCAAAGAGTGCAAACCATGACTAGGCAAGTATTATCTCTAAACCTCGCTACTCTTTCAATCGTGGGACCATACTGATCTCATATCAGCAGTGATCCCATTAGGGGCAGCCTGTGAGCACCGGATTTTGACTCCCGACTCGCTAGTTTGATGATGAAGCTGTAATAATTTCCCTTGTTAGCTTTTTACATTTTGCAGGGTCCTAAAATCATCTGGAAATCATTTGCCTTGTTTCTTTGGGCTTCCACTTCTTTAAAAAGCCCAAGTAAAAGAGAAAAACCCAATATGGCCATGCAATATCGTTGACGACATCACAATGTTGTTAATGACATTGCCAATGCCGTTGATGACATTACCAATGCCGTTAGCGATATTGCAGTGACAGCAGAACTAGAATTGTACTTTGTGAATTTTTTTCAGCCAAAAAATCAAAATTTTCCCACTTTCTCAAATTTTTTCTTTCAAACACAACTAGCACACCCAACCTAATACTTTTGAATCCCAACATTTGCATAAGGACTGAGAAATAAGATAAAAAAATGGAAAGAAGAAAAATCGAACTTTGACTTCTTTTTTGGATTGAAGGGAGCTCTCTCTTTAAGAGAGTAGAGTTCCAGAAAAAAGAAAAGGGGGGAGGAGGACATTTTTTTAGGAGAAATATTTTTTAGCAAGAGAAAAGAGAGGGAATCTTGAGATAAAAGTTTCCTTTGAAGTTGTTTTTGGTTCTTAAGTGTTTTCATAACCAAGTAATCATCTTTTAATCCCTGTGAACTTGTGTTTCTATAGCTGGCATGTGTAAGTTCGTGGATAGGGCATGAACTTGGGCCATCTCGGGTCATTTAGGTAAGTTTGAGGTTTAGTTCACTTGTTTTGGAAAGTGAGGAATATTGAGAGCTTAAGCAAACTTGAGGTTTAGAGTTCTCTTTAAGGCATTTACTACTGAGTTCTAGTTCAATAAGAACTTGATTTAAGTGTCTATGACAAGTATTTTTACTAATTTAGAAGTTTTTTATCTTTAATTCTGATTTCTGTAATTTTCCATGTTTTAAGTTTGCGAAAGTCTAAACTATAGAGAAGAAGGATGTCTATTTCCTTTCTTTCTCTCATTGAGACTCACATTCAGAGAGTTCTAACTCTCTTCATAAAAGAGTAGAACTTACTCTTCATTTTTTGACAAAATCATAAACCAAACCAAAGAAACGAGGAGGACTTTGTAGGGATTTTCGTGGACTGAGCGAATTAGCTTCACGGCAACGGGGTAAGCCTCTGAGTTCCTAGAGTCGTGCTTCACTGTTTATATCAGATGTACATGTTTATGTATGCAAAAAATGTAAAAATCATACAAAATAGAAACTGCCCATATTCTACCAGTTCAATGTCGTTAACGACATTGCGATGCCATTAACGACATTGCGATGCCATTAACGGCATCGCAATGCCTTTAATGACATCAGCTTCCCGGTAAAAAATAGGTAGAATATTTGTAAAATTTCCAGATTTTGATTTATGTTCAAGAGTGTTAGTGGTGACCATTCAGGTCTGAAACCTGAATTTTCAGTAGCATAATTTATATATGTGAAGAATTTATGAACCTAAGATCATCCCGAAGGGAGTTTGGATGGTTAGAGTCGATTTTCCCTTCGTCGGGATATTATTTTATCGGCTTTAACGGTTTCCTCTTCGGAATGATTTTAATAACGTCACAATTTACGTTTTTGGACTTAGATTTATTTTATGTTAATATTATTATGAAGTGTGTTAGGAAACCCCGACGAAGGGAATCGAAGTTCCTGGATAACCGACCCGACAAATATTCGCATGTGGCATTTTCACTAAAAATGGTTAAATAAACTTATGTGTATAAAATGAACCTTTTTTATGAAAAACAAATTCCAAACCCTTCGCAAGTTTTAAATCAGACCTCTCGGGGTCTCTCAAAAATCAAAACGAACATACTTGCAACTGTTTGTGATGAGCCGTATTTATGCTAACCTTTGTGGATGCATGTAGTTTAGGATAGATGAATGTTAGGATTTAATTTCCTTCAGGTATCGCTTTTCATTTCAAAATCAAACGTAACATTTGTTAGATATCGATGTATTTTAGGCGATTGTATCCTTTATATTTTTTATGTATTTAGGCAATTTGTAAAACCCCCAAACCAGTGATGTAATTAATCCCCCCATAGACTATGCACATTTTAATTTCCTACGACTTATCGTATTATGCATGTGTTATAAACTATAAATCGAAAATATCTAGTTTAGTTTGAATATTATAAATGTGGTTTCTATCAAGTATAATTTAACTCAAATGACGACGAAATAGGTAACTCATTCGAACCCGAATCTCTATTCTATGGTATGGATTAGGCAAACGGATCTAAGTTGTACCAAATTTTCCTGAAAGAGCTGATCCGGGTGGATACTCTATAACACAGACTAGAGATCCCGATCTCAAGTCTTTTAGCTTGAAAACCACTTTTCAACAACAACATTTTACTCTGAGCAACACATCATTTCAAGGCCATGCTCCTTTTCAAAAACCCCCACGCCCCATCTCACGGGGCCGGCGACTCGCTGTGACGGCGCAGGTCCGGAACGCATTCGCTCATAGACATTCCATGCTTGGAGATCTTTCTATCGATCTTACATCTTCATAGGGTGAGGTAAATGGTATCACGCGTTGTCTAAGTACCAGTGTTTGTCTCTCACTTTCTCTCAATAGTCAAATCATTTGAATTTATTGTAATTTTGGGGAATCCATTTATACCCAAATTAACTTTATCACATGATGTGTCACATGTGCTAAAAGCATTATGTATATGCTTATGAGAATGCATGATGTCATCAATAGAATATCAAGCAGGTAAGTAAAGTTCAATTTATTCAAAAATTCAAAAATTCAAAAGTCATGTGGTCAAAGTAGCTAAAAGCTAATTTATTACATAATCATCTACTGGTTATCTTTCGATACTAGTACCCCCTAGATGTGTCAATAGATTCAAAGTGCTCCAATCTATCAGCCTTCTCAAACACTTCTTGATTGCTTTAAAAGATGTCCAACCCAAACTTGTTTCTATATGATGGCAATGCACCATCCAAATGCATGGTTATCATCTTCGGTAGAGTTAAGCGAGCTCGAAGCCTGACCTATGTGGCCATTCAACGTGCATAGTAAGATTTGAAGCTTTCACTCTCCACTTGCCTTATAGCCTCTAGATGTTGCATCATGGTTTCCATTTGAGTGTTGAAACCATAATGCCCTATCATAGCCTGAGCAAGGCTATTCCAATTAGTAGCTATGTCCAGCGGAAGGATGTTGTACCATTCATTGACTAGGTAACCCAAGGTAATGACAAATAGCTTAGCCATCATCCATTCGCTGACCCTTAATGCCCTCATCATCGTCTGATAATGCGTTAAATGAGCGTGCGGGTCACCAGATCCCATATATTTTTCAAACTAAGGCATTACGAAGTTTGGGGGTAAGCTATCTTCATCCTCGATTATCGGTTTTGTCAAGTATGGATTCATGAGATGGCCACCGTGAGTGGCCAAGAATTGTTGCAATAATTCCACCATTCCTGGTTATTAGAGGATGGTGTTCCCAATGCTTGGATAAAAGATTTATTACCCCTAGGGAAAGGTCGCGAAATTGGGCAGTTGAGGTGCTTGGAACTGTAAGGCAACTAGCGTACTCCAACTGGGAATAGGATGTTGGGTCATTCCTTGGTAGAAAGGCTCTAGTGCAAATGTCAGCTGCCTAAGTTATCCCGGGAAGAATTGATTCTAGTTCAGATGACTTTGTCCTTCCCTAAACTGATAAAAGGTAGTGGGATTTGGGTGCACTGCACGCGAGGTAGGAGGTCCCCCTGTTTTAGGCCGGTTAGTTAGATTGCCATTGATAAAGGTGACCTCCAGGGTGGAAACCACATTCTGAGCTCTCCTGACGTGTTGGCAAATAAGCAATTTTGAGAAATGATGAACACTCGCACATCAATTCATAGAGTTTGGAAGAATAATAGTCGAATAACTGCTAAACTGCTACAGTTATTGCACAAGTCATGATCGTGATTAATTGTTACGAATGTGACTTACAGAGTTTGAGAAACAGAAAGTTTTGTTAAGGGATTCATGAGCACGAATTAGACTCACGAACGCAAATAGGCAAAAATAGAAGAAAATCTTCTATTTATCGAGAATTCACAAGTAATAATATGACGTATCACCTCCAAGATTATTATTTCATATTATTTTCACATCAAAGTTAGGATAGACAAAATATACAGTTTATGAAATACATGCAAAATCATCAAGAATATTTCATATACTAGATAACTTTAACAAATACGGTTCTAGATGCCCAAATATTTAATAATTCACCGCAGAGCAACACATGAAATGACTTTTCTAAATCTAGGGTAAATGAATCATGACACTTATAAAAACCTAGATAATAATAATACTATGCTTAGTAAGTTACCACTCCAAAAATGTTAGCTCACTAAACAACGTTATAATCACAGATCCAGTGATTATACACAATCTTGTTAACCCTGAAATCACTCTTAAAGTTAACTCGAAAGCATATAACTTGATTAATATAAAGATGCAAGATGAAATACTCGTTACGACACATAGATATATTATAAATTTTGAAATAGAAAGCAGCCCTACGCATACACCAAAAGATTGTTGTTATAGAAAAGATCTACACAACTTCAACAAACAGATTAAAAGCTACCAAATTACACATAAAAATTAAAAACTTTACGCGTTGCTCCCCGGCAATGGTGCCAAAAACTTGTTGATGCCTAAATTGAACCTAACCAATGCACTATATCATGTTTAGTAGTACGGGGTAAGACCAAGTATCATTTCGACGAGGAGTAAGGAAAGTAGTTAATTTTATAGGCTATTTAGTATGTTAGGGGGTTTCAATATTAAAATTGATTTAAGTGAAACAATTAAAATGAAGATTGTTGTAAAATAAAAGAAGATAGACTGAAGGTTGCTACAAAATGAAGAAATAGAATGTAAGGTTGTAGTAAAATAACAATACTACAGACACAAGCTATACTAGGCCATTAAACTGTGCTCATGGTGCTTCCTCTACTTTATCCCAACATGCATAAGTGCATAGACCTAAATTATCTTACCTGCTTTCCATGTAACTAAGTGTGGCATACCATCCTACCTTTTAATACTTTAAGGTTTTCACCCTTGGAGTTATCCACTTAAAGACTACACCTTAAGCATTTAAGTAAGCATCTATAATAAATCCCAGAACCCTTAGCAAAAGTTTAGTATCCTTTTGGTGCATGTAAACTTAGGTGATTATTAAAAGGCCTAAGGTTGCTAGTCATTACCTTTCAATTCTTAGCTTCCCAATCCAGCATAGGCTAGCTAGACTCGTGAATCTTTAAAAACAATAATAACCAATCTAATAAAAGATTTCATGTTGGTTTATAAGAGATTCTACACCATAAACAAGCCACCGGCAGAGCCTAGAAAGCTTGCTGGGAAACTACTCACTACTCATATTAAAGAAGATAAAGAAATGCATGAAACTAATAAAATAAAAATAGATTAAGTAAGGAATGAAAGAAACACACTTAAAGTACTTATAAACAAGAGCCAAAGCTGCTCTCAAAAACAAAATAAAGGCCTATTTATACAAAGTCTTAAGCCTTAAACACGTTGGCAAGTGGTTCACAATATTATATTACAAAATATTTGAGACCATTAGATTGCTACTTGATGTCCAAGAAAAGAGCAAGTGGCATCACGCCTTAGATCTGACTTTCCCTCCAAAATACATCCTTCACCTCCAAGAAATGTCCTAACAAAGGTCCAATTGTAGCTCGACACATCAGCAGCCTTGCTGGACACACTTTTCACACTCAAACCTAGAATTGTGCAGCAACCTTGTTGTAATTTCCAGCAACGTACAAAACAGATTTAAATGCTCATAATTCCCAACAATTTAACTCCAAATTAAATAATTCCAAAGCAAAAATACTTATATTTTTATGGTGCTTTTTCCACTTATAAGTGAGCACATGTCTCTTTCTTGTTGCCTTACCCTCACTTGCTCAGGTTCATCGAGTTAATACACCCAGCCGCTTTAGTCACGTGTAATACCCCCTCTTCCAACACACTTGTTTCAGTAGAACTTAAATGGATAACTCGGATGCAACATGGAGATATATTTCAATTTATAACTATCCAAATCAATTAGATCAAGGCTTACTGCACCCATTCCTCTTCTATTGCCATGGTCTTCTTCTTCTTGTCGAACCTTAGGACATAACTTTCAATATCAACTAGAGTAAGAAGATCACTCTCGATCACATCCACAGGTACTACTCGCTCATCTGGGATCTCAGTTAGGGTCATAGTTGATTTCACAATCCCAAAAGCCATTCATCTTCCATAATTGGCTCCTAGGACACAAAGTTGACCCTTGAATTAAATTGCATCAACATTTCAAATATAAAGTTTAAAGGGAGGTCAGACTCGATCACATTACCCCAATGGTTTCTTGCTATAATCATCTACGCTATCTTCTTGGCCTTTTCAAGACCTCCGCATAACTTTCAAAATCCTCAAGCTTTAAGTGCTGACGATACCTAGGAAGCAAGGCCTCAATTAGAATTCTAATCTCCCTTTTAAAGCCTGGACTTGGGTGAAGTAATACTTTCAAGGCCATCTACCTTTGGTCATAAGCATTAAATGATTCACCATGCCCCTACTTGTAGGCGTGAAGATCATGTCAGCCGATCCTTAGTTTTTCATTACAAAAAAATAGAGAACAAAATGCCCAAGAAAGTGCTATCCAATTCTACCTTATATGCACAAGTAAAGTCATAAACCACTTAGTGATCCCAACACGGGAGTAGGGGAACAAAGCGGCCAAAGCATGATAGAATGGCCTTATACTTTCAAGACTGCTTCGTGATGGATAATATGAAAAGAAAGAGATCCTCACCAATGATTAATAGGAATTACAGACATACTAAAGCGCTAAAGAATCTTGGGGTAGAGGTTCCCCTTACCGAGCTTACCTCTTCCTTTAAGTTTACCATGATGAAATTTGAAGGAAATCTAATTCCCACTGACATGACCTGCTACTCTTCTTTTTCTCTCACCCTCTTTAGGTTGCAAAACACATAATCAGGGCTCATTCTCAAGTTGATCATTTATTCTCAAATTGAGGTATGGGGTTAGACACAATGCTTGGCTTTAAGGCAGGAGTATGGATTTCTTATCAACCACCAACTTCTGAATATTATTCAAAAGAAGCTCACAATTGTTGGTGTGATGCCCATGGGTAACATGGTAAGTGCAAATATTACTCCATTTATTAGGCTTTGGTAGCACATAGGGTTTGATATTGTCCGGATTTTAAAGCTCATGGAGCTTAGAAAATAGTTGTGTTGAAGTCATAACATAAGGCGATATGCCTTGTCAAACATCCACAAAAGTCTAGTTAATAGAATCACCAGCTCATCATACCACTTGAATGGCAGTTTATGCATTGGTTTTCTTCGGATTGGCGAGAGAAGGAGCAGCTACAAAGCTATCATTTAACTTCTTTATCACGTCTTACCTTGGCTCGTACCAGCAGTATGCTCAAGACCATGAATTCTCTCTAGCTTTTCAACCTTTACATGCACTTCATCATAGCTAGAAAATTCATCGACACCTAGCTACAACTTATAGAAAGGTAATGCTTCATCTAGCACCTTCATAATCATTTTAGAGAGGCTAAGTCTATCTTTCAATAAGACTTGCATTTCCATCCACCTTTCGTAGTAAGCCTTAAATGTTTCACACTACCTCTACTTCGCTACCTCTAAATTCTGAATGGTGGTTATCATTTGGCTGTTAAAGCCATATTGATTGATAAATGCTTCAAAAAATCACCCCTGGTCGTTAGCAATCTCATATGAAATGTTGTTAAACCACTCATCCGCTGGAACCCCTAATGTAGTGATGAACATTTGAGCCATGATCTTATTGCTCAATTTCCTTACCCTCATAACCGTCTAATAGTTCTTAATGTATGAGAGAGGATCACCCACTCCTATGTATCGCACTAATTTGGGCATGAAAAAATTATCAGGGACCCAATCGTCGTCCCTTGAAGAGCTAGTTAATTGAGGATAAGTAGGAAAAGTACTAGAATGCAATGTTAGGAACTACTTCCATAACCTAACCATCTCGAGCGAGAGTCCTTGAGGAATAGGTCCCTCAACCCCTTGGGCATACACATCTAGATTTTGAGTCTCATTGCGACCGGGAAAAATGTAGATGGCTAAACATGAGTCATGCCCCTTGGCGAGACTAAAAATTGCGTTGCAATCTATGGTTACTCGAAATTTAGATATTGATTCCCAAAGATAGTTGGCTCAGTGAAGGAGCCCTAGAAATGGGGTACCCCTTGAATGGGCAAAGAGAAGGGTTGGGAAGCGAACCCTTACGAAGATGCAGCTGAGACCCTGAGCCAAAATAAGCTTGTGAAGAGCTCATAAAAACACTAACATTAACAGGCTAAACAACAGTCCAGAACCCCCTTGCATAAAAGAGTTGGGCAAGGCTTACCAGACATCATATATTGGAAGATGTTATGAGCATTCCCGATCGGGTGGCTTTGATATCCCTAACCCTATCCTTCAAGAAGATTATTGAATTGCTCTAACTTGGTTACTAGATGATATTGGGTCCCTTAGTTCAAGAGATAACCGGGATTAACTTGTAGAGTAGAGAATGACCCTAGTTAGCAATGGGATGAATTCTGGAAGAGCATAACTAAAGATCCCCTTGAGGATGATTTTCATCACCGGGAGGGGGCTCGGACTCGAAAATCCTATCAGAATTCCTTTCTTCTACTAATAGCACCCTCATAGATGTTTGGAGGGTGGCATGAAATTGGAGACTAGAAAGCATTCTAATCAATGTTGCATCTAAATCAGCCCCATTTCCATGCTAAGGACCTCCCCCTTGATTAGGAGCAGTTGAGAGCTATTGTTGTTCGCCTTGAAGGCTAACATCATCTCCGTTAGGATTAAACTATGGTTTTGACTTTGAGAATCTAACTGACTGGCCGAAGCTAAGAACATAATACCCTCTTGAATGGTGGAAATGAGACTCGATGATAATCGAATGAGACGCTCCTTCTATCGAACTCACGCTGAATGCCAAACAAGATTGGATCAGGACATACATGTCTTGATGTTTTATGAACTTATTATTCTTAAAGGCTTTTTGAACCTCATGAAGCGATGAAATGAGATCCCAACCTTTAGGTGAGGAGATCGAGAGAGATCCATGTGATCTTGAGAGAGAGAGAGAGGAGCTTGAATGCGGTGAAGTGAAGTGGGATGTTGGATTTTTAGTGTGGGTGAGGAAATGGTGGTAATGCTTTACCATAGTAACAATCCCATGTTATGATAACTTGGGTGTGTTGACTCTTACTTTTTGGTAAACAATGTGTTATACCATTATGATGTGTAGTTCGATGAATTTATGTTTATGGTTATTTAGGATAACCTATACAATGAAATGAATGAATTGAGTATTTGACTCAATTTTGGCAGAGTTGTGAATGCAGATTGGGCATCGCAAATGAGTGGATATGTCATGTTCGCTCATTCCCTAAGTTGATGCGACCTCAAGGGTCTTTATGGTTAATGAATACTGATGGGGTATTGTGAGCATGGGATTTTGTACCAGCTCATGAGTTCGATGATGTTGGCTTTTCAGGATTTAATCCTTGAATCACACGATTTTCGATTATCCAGACTCCTTTAAGTGAGTATTCCTTGTCGCTATTTTTAAAAGGGATTTATAATAAATTAATTAATTGGATTTTGTTAGTCCAAAAATTAATTAAAAATACAAAAATGTACAAAAAATTCAAAAAATGCAAAAAAATATCGAAAAAGTACCAAAACGGGTTTCCTCGTCAGAATTTGGCTAAAGAAAGTCTGGCGAGGCCCGCCAAAACTCAGGTAGGCAACCCTCACCGGAATTTTTTGCCTTATTTGGATTTCCAGGATTTTTTACACTATAAATAAATGGGAATTTTTCAGGAAAAGGGATCGAAAATTTCAGAGAAAAATATAGCTTTTAGAACTGCAAGTATTTTCAAGATTTACACCACGTTTTCAACAACCAAAACTAAAAGATGATGAGGACTACTTCCTAAGGTTAAGTGGATATTTTCAAAGTGGATTCGCTCTATAAGGGTAAGCCTCTGAGTTCCTAGAACTGCTGATTTCGTGCTCATTGTCTACTAATTCTTCTTCTGATTTCATTTGTGGATCTAGGGTTTTTATTATTCTATTTTGTTCTAAATGTTGTAATTTTCTTTCTTCATCTGTAATTTCTTTATTAAAGGAGATACATGCTAGAATACCCCCATGAAGGGAATAAAAATATACTCTTAGATAACAGCCCTCACTATTTTACCATGCGAGGAATAACATTAATTAAAACGAGTAACCAATGTGCTAATAAAATGAATCATTTTATTTCAAATAACAAATCCATTTCCATGATTTTTTCAATATGCCACACAAGCTAACCTTTGTGGATGCGGGTAGATTAGGTTAGATGTATGATTAGGATATTAATTTTCCTTCAAGTATTGCATTTTAATTATTTTTTGGAAATGTAATTAATAGATTATGCTGGTGGTTGCATCCCCGAGGTTATTTAATTTTTAATTTACTTTTCCACATTTATTTATTACTTTATGTATGAATTTATCGCTTTCAAATGTACATGAATCATGCATAATAACTCGAAAATGGCATAAGAAATAAGCAACTTATCCCAAACTCGAATCTCTGTGTCTTAGTGGGCCATCCCCCGGACGTTAAGCCTCAGAGGACTCTAATTCTTGGAAGAGATAATCCAGGTGGTGACTGTACACTAAGAGACGGTGGATTCGGGTTTGACCAATCCAAAAATATTTCTACTTTCTCTTTCGAACCTTCTAGGTCCTCAACCAGGTACATTTCATTTCCACCAAAAACACCCCGATGGACCGCGCCTCTCATTCCGCCCGCTCTCGACCTATCGCTCCGTGTCATCCACTCATAGTGGCGACTTCATTGGGGATTCTTTCTTAAACATTTTTCAAAGGTTTTAGATTTTGGATAAGTACCGAAAATTATTGATCACATTATTTCGTATTTTCTTAATTATGACATATTCATAAATTCACATTGCAATAGAGAAGATTAGCCCATAAGTCTAAGGTACCCTATTACTGCAAAGCTTTCTCTTATACTAATCTGCCTCCCTGAGAAAAGATAGTACTTGAGCGGGTGGAGCACTTGTTGCCATATCGCATGTACCTCCCTCGTTAGAACCCATTTGGGGAGAGTCTTAGAGTCTATTGTAGTGCAACAAGAACCTTCTACATCAGCAACCCATTTACAACCCTCAAGTAAATAAACCGTAGGCATTTTCCCTAGGGTGTTACCCAACAAACGACCATGCATTATATTTTTCTTGCAGGTGCGCTTCTTAGTATCCTCGTGGTACTAAGATGAACCAAACTTAGGGTAGAGACTAGCCAAAAACCCTACACGCGGGAGTTGTATGGTTGGAAGTTTAGACGATGCATGTTATGTGCTATGTACTTATTATTATATAAATGTCATGTTGACCATGAATCTTAGTGCAGACACTTGAATGAACACACTTATAATGTTAAAATGATGTAACATAGCATCTTCTCATCATCATGATACCAAATCGATATCACATACACTTAGGATTAGATGACACTTGAGATCGTGTCACCCTAGGATAACATGAACCAATTAGAATCATGAAACATCATTCACCCCAATTTGCATGATGTCCACTTGACATCCAACACTTAGCCCACAAGGGGCATTAACACATTCAACACATTACCTATGAGTTACCCACAAGGGGCAATAATATATCCCACAAATTACCTATGAGATTTCCACTCGACATCCAACTCATAGCCCACACAGGGCAATCACACATGCCACTTAGCCCAAACGGGGTAAATACCTACCCAAACCATTTTTCCTACATCATAGGATGTCCCTGCTAACATCCAAACCTAATCCCACATGAGGCAAACTTATTTCAAAAGCATTACCTTACCAAATCCTCAAGGGTATATGCTTAATACCAAACCATCAGCCCACACGAGGCAATGATTCGTACATCAACACATATCCTCAAATAACGATGACCACACGGGCATCCGAAACTCCGCCCTAATTGGGCAAAATAATCAAATCATTCATTCAATAGCTACATATGGTGGTTATTGATAAGTGTATAATTACACTTATTATTATAATAATTTTACAAATTAAACACCATAGTTTAAGTCATTTTTATACTTCATATAAAAGATTTCACGTGGTATGTAGTTTTTTATGTGAATGTAGGTACTAGGTAAATTTTGGAAGTAAAATTATTAAAGTTGGAAATCTATGAAAAAAGAGTGAAAAAAAGTGCAAAAAGATGCGTGGAAATTAAGGATTTGGCTTAGGATTGAAGATGTGAAGATCAGTAAAGTTATAAGAAGGATTCTGAAGAAAAACACAATTCACGATCGTGACAACCATTCATGGTTGCAACTTAGTATTCTTCAGAATAGAAAGTTGCCAACTAAGTATTCACGGTCGTGACATGTACTTTACGATCACGACTTTGATGGTTTTTTAGTCAATTCTTCTCAACTACCAACTGCCAGATAAGAACGATCAACCACCATCAACTACCAAATGAAAAGATGCCTTTTGGAAGTCAACCAATCATGAAAAGGTGCCTTTCCATTGTGGATAAGGATAAAGCTTCTCATCAAATCAGAATGAAGTGATGCAATCATTCGCCAATGGATACAACTCTTCGTTTGGATAGACGCAACCCTTCATACTCTATAAATAGGGCTCCAAACTCACCAATTTCATGTCATAAGTGGTGGATAAAGTGGTGCATGGCATGGTAGATGTGTGTGCATAGATAGTGAATAAAAATATCTATATTTTGCTACGTTCATAATTGTTAGCGAGAAAATGTATAAGTGATTCGAACCCTATTTTAATCACTAGATTTCTCTATATATTCAAGAGATTGTTGTATAAGTGTCATTGCAAATCACTTATCAATAAAAGTTTTCGTTCTTCAATATTTGTTTATTCGAGATTCACAATGCATAGCATCCTAGTGGAGGTTCTGTATGAGTCGAGACCGAATTCAAAGCAGAAGCAGGAATTGCGGAAATTGACGACTCCCATTAAAGAGTGGATACGGTTTAATCAACTTTAGCTTTCACTTGCATACCTTACAACTTTGCTTTGCTTTCTACCTATACTTTTTATTTCGAAGTTTATGATATGTCTATGTGTCATAATATGTATTTCGTGTTGAGTCTTTTATATTAATCAAGTTATATACTTTTGACTTAACTTTAAGAGTAGTTTTGGGGTTAACGAGATTGTGTATAATCACTGGATCTGTGATTATAACGCTATTTAGTGAGCCAACATTTTTGGAATGGTAACTTGCTAAATATGGCTATGTGAGAGCAACACATACTAAGCATAGTAATATTGTTATCCAGGTTTATATAATCATCTTAATTCGTTTGCACTAGATTTAAAAAAAGTCAGTTCATGTGTTGTACTACGGTGAATAATTGAATATTTGAGTGTTTAGAACCGAATCTGTTAAATTAATCTAGTGAACGTAATATATTTGAAAACCATGCATGTTTTCTTTGCTATATTTGTTCGTAGGGAATATCTATATACTTTTTATCTTCTCTAATCTTTCATAAATTTGTCTATCCATCCATCATTCCAATCCTCCAAACTAAATTACATTATTTTCTTTTGTTCCATTTCTCTTGTTGATCTTTAGAGCTGGTTCCTTCCCTGTGGGATCGATATCTTTTAAAACTATATCGCAACTGTATACTTGCAGTTATCATCAATTTTCTATTTGATAAGTGGTATTGACAACACTTATACTTTAAAGCCAAAATCTTGCAAACAAGTTATTAAACTTATTAGTAGAAAAGTGGCGAACAGTTATTTTCATCTTATATTCGTTTTAATCAGGGTATGTCGTACTGCTTACCTAAAATAATTCTAACCTCCTCATTCCATGAGATCTAGTTATAGTACAAAATCTCAAAATATTGACCTATTACCATACAGGCAATTTGGTCAACTCACTTACACCACTCATATTGCGATGTCACACAAACATAGTACAGTATCTCAAATCCAACCCCAGATGTTGGATTTTCATTTCCACTTGTTTTCATTTTTACCTAATGATTAACTTATTTGTTTCAAATAGATTGACAAACATATTATTTATCTCATATTATAGCATGCTAACCCCTTGTGAATGCAGCCATTACATTAAATATCTTACGCATTTTTTGCATCACGAATCATGTCATGAATCTCAAACACCTGGTCTGATCTTCTACTTGTGTATCGAAGGGGGCTTGGAAAAGGTCTGCTTGCTGCCTAGTCCGCATTTCTCCAATCGTGGCCAATCTGGAGGGGGTTCCGTAGACTGACTTAAGTGAGGACTTGGGTTCCGATTCAGATTCAATTCAACGTATGTCTTTCATGGCCAATCCATAAGAAGAACGTGCAGGGGAGGATCACCCTATCCTTACAGGACAAAACTCTCAGCAAACACATCAGTCATCAGTGAGCGTCGAGATTGCAACTACCTTGAATGCCTTTATAAACAGCAAACAGCTAGGATCGCTTATTCACCAACATGCTAGGAGAGCTTAGAATGTGGTGTCCAGCCCGGAGGTTACCCTTAACAATGATGGTCCATCTAGTTGGCCTGAAACAGGGAGACCTCCTACCTCGCATGCATTGCACCCAAATCCTACCACCTTTTATCAGTTCGGGGCATGACAAGTTAGTTAAACCAGGCTCAGATTGGGATACAACTATATAACTTTGCCAATCCTTCCCAGAATCATTTCTTCCTGAGATAAATTGGGCAGCCGGCATTTGCACCAAGGCCTTTTTACCAAGGAATGACCCAACAGCATATTCCTAGTTAGAGTACGTCAATTGCCTCACAGTTCCAAGCACCTCAAATTCCCAATTTTGCAGCCTTTCCCCAGGGGTAATATAGCTCTTATCCAAGCGCAGGGAACACCATCATCCAATAACCAGGAATGGTAGAATTATGGTAATAGTTCTTGGCCACTCACGGCTACATCTCATGAATCCATACTCGGCACAATCGATAATAAAAAATGAAGATAACTTGCCCCCAAACTTTGCAATGCCACAGTTTGAAAAGTATATGGGCTTTGGAGACCCGCGTGCTCACTTAACACATTACCAAATGGTGATGAGGGCATTAAGGGTCAATGAATGAATGATGGCTAAACTCTTTATCGTCACCTTGGATCACCTAGTTAAAGAATGGTACATCCACCTTTCGCTGGACATAGCTACTGATTGGAATAGCCTTGCTCAGGCTATGATGGGGCATTATGGTTTCAACACTCAGATGGAAACTATGATGCAACATCTCGAGGATATAAGGCAAGAGCAAGGTGAGAGCTTTAAATGTTACTATGCACATTGGATGGCCACACAGGTCAGGCTTTAAGCTCGCTTAACTCTACCGAAGATGATAACCAAGCTTCTGGATGGTGCCCTACCATCATACAGGAATAAGTTTGGGTCATACATCTTTTCAAGCTATTAAAAAGTGTTTGAGAAGGCGGAAAGAATGGAGGATTATGAATCCATGGACACATCTGGTGGGCACTAGTACCAAAAGATAACCAATGGATGATTATGTAATAAATTAGCTTTTTGCTACTTTGCCCATGAGGCTTTTGATTTTTCAAATAAATTGAACTTTATCTACTTTCTTGATATTCTATTGATTAACATCACGCATTCCCATAAACATACGCATAATATTTTTAACACATGTGACACATCATGTCATGATATTAATTTGGGTCTGAATGAATTCCCAATATTTACAATAAATTCAAATGATTTAACTTTTGAAAGAAAGTGAGAGATAAACACATGTACTTAAACGATGCGTGATAGCATTTGCTTCATCCTACAAAGACGTAAGATTGACAGACAGATCACCAAGCACAAAATGTCCCCCGACTAATAAAACAAAGATCAAAATGATCAAAGCTAGAATAAGACCAAAATGTCAATAATGAAAATTGAGGTCAAACCATCGGGGCAATGTCAAAGACACAAAGAAAGAGTCAAATCGTTAAACATGTCAACAACTTCATCACATAGTCAACCAACACTTATGGGCTAATCACTAAATGTTCACCATCAATAAAATCAAGCTATCAAATCTAATCTCTGACATATCACCTATCGTTGGAGAATAATTAAACTCAAAAGGAAATGCTGATGATCAATACTCATCATCAAATACACCTCATGCTAGTGACGCAGTATGACCACCAACTGATTGATCAGAAACGTTGAACATGATAACAACTAAAGTCCTGGACATGGATGGTGGCTGATCTACCAATCAACTAAGTCTTACACAATTGCTATCACGCATAGGTGAAAGAAATAAATCGATAAAAAGCAATACCAATAAAAAATAAATTAGCCTGTCAATTAACACTTTGTTAGTTGAGCAAAAATTAGGACTTCTTTTCAAAATAGAAAAAGAACAGTTTGCTGAGTTGAAAATAAAAAAGGGCGGCTTAGGAAAAACTTAAGACATCGAGAGAACCACATTGGTTAGAAAACCTGAGAGGGCTAATCAATGGCAGGAGTTAAATCATTTGAAACATTTATACCCCTATTAAGTTCATCAATGAATTGTCATTTTTGTTGAAGCTTTATGTATATGCTTATTTTGATCGCTTGCATACCAATGGTAGAATATTGCAAGTAGACATCCAAAAATCAAAAAGTAAAAATAAAATAAAAATAATGAATCTGCTGGATTGAAAACCTAAAAGGGCGGTCCATGCAAAAATTAAGACAATGTTCGATAGATTGAAAACCTACAAGGGTGATCTATGCAGAAATTAGAACCAAAGAAAATCAAATTCATCATCTCCTACTTAGAACGGTACTTAGCATTATCTACTTCCAACACTTTAGGCAAATGGCTTCCAAGCGATCATCGCCAACACAATGCGAGGTGTGAGCGGGCAACATGGAGCGGTGGGACGAGAGCGCGCGAAATGAGAGGCGTGGTCTACTGGGGTGTTTAAAAAGAAAGCACCAGGTCGGGGACCCGGGAGAGGTTTTGGTAGAGAAAGCGAAAACATTTTTTTGGTTTGGTCAAACCCGAATCCGTCATCTCTTAGTGTGGAGTCACCACCTGGATTAGCTCTTTCAAGGAATTAGAATCCTGTGAGGCTTAACGTCCGGGAGACGGCCCACTAAGATACAGAGATTCGGGTTCGGGATAAGTTGCTTATTTCTCATTGGATCACATTACAATACATCTACAGAAAACCGTATTCTCTTAACTGTGCACATTCGTGCTTAGGTCATTTTTTATTTTAAATGCATGATTCAAGTATGGTGAAAATAATAAACCATCCACAAGGTAAAATAATAAACCATCCACAAAGCATTAAGTAAATACGGAAAATAAATGTGAAAAATAAAGATTACAAGGCTTCAAAAATTAGGGCATGCAACCGCCCATTAACCTATTAATTACATTTCCCAAAAAAAGAAATTGCGATACCGAAAGGAAAATTAAAATCCTAAACATACATCTAATCCTAATCTACCTACATCCACAAAGGTTAGCACAGGGGATATCACATATATGTTCGATTTTGAATTTAACGAGGCCCGTGTGGCCTAAAAAAATCAATCGCGATAATGTGTTTGTTATTTAAATAAAATAGTTCATTTTATTAGCACGTTGGTTGCTCATTTTAATTAATGAAATTGCTCACATGCTAAATTGGTGAGGGCTGTTATCCAGGAATATGTTTTATTCCCTTCATGGGAGTATTCTAACATACGTCTCCTTTTAATAAAGAAAATAGATGAAGAAGAATTATAACATTTGAATAAAATAAAATTCCTAGGTTCACAAATGAAATCAGAAAAAGCACGGAAATTGCAGTTCTAGGAACTCAGAGGCTTACCCTTACGGAATGAATCCACTTTGAAGATACCCGATTGGCCATTGAAAATCCTCCTCGTCCTTTAGTTTAGTTAAAAATTATTGTGAAAGTCCAAAAATGTTCATCTAGTTCTTGGAAATTGAAGCAGTTCTAAAAGTTATATTTTGTCTATAAATTTTTCCGGGTCCTGATTATCGAAAAAGACCAGACTGTTTATAGGAGAAATCCCGAAACCAAAAAAAGGTAAGTTTTTCTGGCAAGGGGTCTCGCTGGAAAAAAGTTCGGTGAGGCTCCTCGCCGCGTCTTTGGTGAGGTTTGCCTCTCCATGTCCTTGGCGAGGTATGCCCTTGCCAACGAGTTTGGCAAGGGCTGCCTTGCCAATGAGTTTGGCAAGGCTACCTATCCAAAGCCCAATTTTTTGCGAGGCCCGCCTCAGGCCTAGGATCCAGTCTCCCTCGGGTTTTTGTTTTTGAATTTTTTTTATGTATTTTCATATTTTTTAATTAATTTCTGAATTAAAAGAATAAAATTAAATAATTTTATTGAAAATGTCCTTTTGAATTTAGAGACGAGGAGGATTCCTATTCGGATACATCTGGATACATAAAAATTGTGTGATTCAAGGATAAAATCCTGAAAAGCCATCATCATTGAATGTGCGAGCTGGTACAAAATCACGTGCTCACACGAGGTCAATGAATCATCTAGATCTTCCTCAGACCAGATGCAAGCTTTGAACTCAAATCTGATTCAACAAACCCATGGTTGTTGCTTTGAGGAAGTCATCCATGGAATCCCTAACAAGAAAAATCATAGGGGCAACCATGCACTAGCACCAGAGAAGGCTCTTTAATGGATGAAGCCCATAACGCCTGCACCAGATGAATATTGATAAGTGTATAATTAAATTTATTATCATGACATTTTTAATCATAAAACGATATGATTTTGTTCATTATATACTTCATATAAAAGATTTCACGTGGTATGTAGTTGTTTTTTATGCAAATGCAGAAACTAGGTAAATCTTGGGTGTAAAATGATCAAAAGTGGAATTCTATGGAAAAAGAGTGAAAAATGTGCAAAAAGATGCATGGAACACAAGGATTTGGCTTAGGATCGAAGCTGTTAAAGATTGGCAAAGTTGTAAAGAAGAATCATGAAGAAACAGTATTTCACGATAGTGACACCTATTTGTGGTCGCGACTTATCACTCTTCATAAATAGAAAACTACCAACCAATGTTCACGATTATGAAATGTGATTCGCGATCATGACTTGTGATGGTTATTTGTTATCTCTATTCAACTACCAACTGCCAGATAATAACGATCAACCGCCATCAACTACCAACCAAAAAGACACCATTTGGAAGTCAACCAATCATGAAAAGGTGCCTTTCCATTGTGGATGAGGATGAATCTTTACATCTAATCATATTGAAGTGATGCAACCCTTCACCAATGGATACGACTCTTCGTTTGGATAGACGCAACCTTTCGTACTATATAAATAGGTTCCTAACACAGTTAATTTCGTGATGCATGGGGTGTGCATAGAGTGAGTGGTGTGTACATGATTCATAGAAGTCATTGAATGATATTATGCGTTTATAGATAGAGAGTGTAAATATCTGGATTTCTCTATGTTCAAAGTCTTAGCGAGAAAAATGTATAAGTGATTCAATTCCTATTTCGATCACTATATTTCTTCACAAATTCGAGCGTTTATTGTATGAGTGTAATTGGAAAGCACTTATCAATAAAATTTTTCATTCTTCAACATTCTTTTAAAAAGATTCACAAAGAATAGCATACTAGCGGAGGTTCTGTACGAGTCGAGATCAAATTCAAAGTACACGCAGGAATTGCGGGAATTGACAACTCCCTTAAAGAGTGGATACGGTTTGATCAACTTTAGCTTTTGCTTGAATACCTTACAACTTTACTTTGTTTTCTGCTTATACTTTCTATTTCGAAATTTATGATATGTCTATGTGTCATAACGAGTATTTCGATTTGCATCATTTATATTAATAAAGTTATATGCTTTCGAGTTAACTTTAAGAGTGATTCTGGGGTTAACAAGATTGTGTATAATCACTAGATCTATGATGTTGTTTAGTGAGCCAGCATTTTTGGAGTGGTAACTTGCTAAATATGGCTATGTGAGAGCGATCTGTACTAAGCATAGTAATATTGTTATCCAGGTTCTTATAAGTGTCATAATTCGTTTACCCTAGACTTAGAAAAGTCATCTCATGTGTTGCTCTGCGATGAATTATTGAATATTAGGGCATCTAGAACCGTATTTGTTGAAGTTGTTTAGTGTACGAAATATTCTGGAGGATTTTGCATGTTTTTCTATACTAAACTTGTGATAAGTGTATAATTACACATATTATCATAATAATTTTATAATATAAACACTATAGTTTTAGTCATTTTTATACTTCATATAAAATATTTCACGTGGTATGTAGTTCTTTTTTATGCAAATGCAGATACTAGGTAAATCTTGGGAGTAAAATGATCTAAAGTGGAATTCTATGAAAAAAGAGTGAAAAAGGTGCAAAATGATGCATGGAACTTGAAGATTTGGCTTAGAATCGAAACTGTCGAAGATCGGTGAAGTTACAAGGAGATTTCTGAAGAAAACTCAATTCACGTGGTCGTGACCTATTCATTTCAGAAATAGAAATATACCAATAAAAGGTTCACGGTCGCGAATCACATATCGCGGTC
>CATIWQ010371446.1:0-32265 GCA_949673415.1 Euphorbia schlechtendalii
AGGTGTTGAGTTGGGTTCTTAACTCAATTGAACCATCTATTCTACCTCAAATTGTTGGAGTCAAGAGTGTTCACGAAGCATGGGTCAAGTTAGAAAATACCTATGCCTCAGGTTCAAAAGTTCAAGTTCGTGAATTAAAACAACAACTTCACTCAATGAAGAAAGGTACTGAATCTATCTCTGATTATATGCAACGTGCTAAAACTATTTTTGATCGCTTACAATCCCTTCAATATGCTATAAGTGAGGATGATTTACTTGATTCTATTATTAATGGTTTACATGGCATTAATAGCCCTTTTCATGATTTTTGTCGATCGCTTGAGGCACAAATGACCTCAATTACCTTTGATGACTTGTATGGATTGTTCTAGTCGGAGGATAGGTAATTAAAATGTATACAGATTGGAATGGATGAGCTGAACTCGGTTTTGGCAAATTACACCACGAGGGGTGCGTGGCAGAGGCCGTGGCAGGGGTGGAGGCCGCGGTAGGTCTGGTAACTATATGGGACAGCAGTCCGGTTTCGGGCAGTCGCCTAAACCATTTTACGGAGGGTTTATTCTCGGTCCAGCACCACAGCCGTTTTCCCCAAGGCCTAACATGGTTTCGCAGGTACATTCTCAAACTGATGGTACTAACTTGATTTGCTATAATTGCAGAGGTTCAGGTCACTTTGCAAGACAATGCCCCTCCCCTAGAACCAATAATAATCATAACTCTCAATCACCAAGCTCAAATTTTGCCACAACCCAAGCCTCCGACCACAACTGGATCATGGATTGTGGTGCCACTCACCATCTTACTTCAGAATTGGGAAACCTAAATCTTCATTCCGAGTACACCGGTCCAGAAGAAGTTCAATTAGGTAATGGTTCTTGTCTCCCAATTAAACATGTTGGTTCCTCTATTCTTTCCAATACTTCTTTATCTCTTAATCAAATGCTTCATGTCCCTAATTCAAAGTCTAATCTTGTTTCTGTAAGTGCACTAACGAATTCTAATGTTGTCTCTGTTGAGTTTTTTGATAAATTTTTTTGTTGTGAAGGATCTTTTTACCAAACAGGTGATTCTTCGAGGCTCGAATAGGAATGGTCTCTACACCATCTCGAAGTCCTCTCCAGTTCGGTCGCATCTCACTTCTCTAAAGACGTGGCATGAACGTCTTGGTCATCTCAGATATCCCTTAGTTAGTCGTGTGTTGAGTCATAATAATATTCATTGTGTTTCTAGACTTGCTGATCGACATTTGTGTTCACATTGTGCGATTAGCAAAAGTCATCGTTTACCTTTTCATTCTTCGAATACTTTGGTTTCGGGTCCTTTAGATTTAATTTGTTCGGATGTTTGGGGTCCTTCCCCCATTTAATCTATTGATGGTTTTCGATACTATATTTTGTTTTATGATCATTTTTCAAAGTATTGTTGGATTTATTTTCTTGCACGTAAATCTGATGTTCTTCCCACCTTTATTAAATTTCGTTCTATTGTTGAAAATCATTTTAATAGAAAAATTAAAGCATTCCAAAGTGATAATGGTGGTGAATTTATTTGTATGAAGAATTATTTAGCTTCTAATGGCATTGCACATCAAATGTCTTATCCTTACACTCCCGAGCAAAATGGGAATGAGGAGAGAAAGCATCGTTACATAGTTAAAATTGGTTTATCATTGCTCCATCGGGCTAATTTGCCTATGATATATTGGTTTTATGCATTTGATACTTCGGTTTATCTAATTAATCGAATGCTGTCTTCTGCTATTCATTATGATGTTCCTTTTCGTTGCCTTTTTTCTATCAATCCTGATTATAATTACTTCGTGTCTTCGGTTATTTATGTTTTCCTTGGTTGCATCCTTAGTCGTCCAATAAATTGGAACTGCCCATCCCACCAACGCAATCAGCCCCTAAACCTCCAATCCTCACTTATTCCCGCCACCCTACACCTATAGAATCCACTATTCACTCTCCTCCTGTATCTTCTAAAGTGGCCTCGCAACCTCAAAGTAAATTAGGAAATGTATCGTCTAAGGGAAATGCACCTTCTACGGGTCGCTATGTTACTCGCCTTCAGGAAAAACAGCAGGGACCGCAAGCAATGGACACTGTTACGATTATCCATGACCCTACATCCTTTACAAAGGCTTCCAAATTAGCACATTGGAAAATGGCTATGGTTGAGGAGTTTTCAGCGTTAATTAAAAATGTGACTTGGGATCTTGTCCACCATTCTCAAGCTCCCAATGTGATTGGATGTAAGTGGATTTTTAAAACCAAGTTGAAAGCTGATGGTTCGATTGATCGTTACAAGGCCAGGCTCGTAGCAAAAGGTTTTCATCAACGACCTGGCATGGATTTCGATTACACATTCAGCCCAGTGATCAAACCAAAGATAATTCAAGTTCTTTTATCTTTGGCAGTCATTTGCGCATGGTCAATTACTCATTTGGATGTTTCTAATGCCTTTCTACATGGTGACCTTGATCATCCCATTTTTATGACTCAGGCGATTAGTTTTGTGGACAAGTCTCGGCCTTCTTTCATCTGTTGGCTTAAGAAGTCTCTCTATGGGCTAAAGTAATCTCCTCGCATGTGGCATAAAAAAGTCACTCAATCACTACTGTGTTTCGATTTTGTGGCCTCTCGGGCTGATATCTCACTCTACTTTCTATGCCAAGGGACGACTGTTATTTTTTGTTTGATTTATGTGGGTGATCTTCTTGTTTTGAGTAGTGATCGGGATCTTGAGATATGATAGATAAAATTTCTTCAATTCCAATTTGCGATTAAGAATTTGGTAAAGGCGAAGTATTTTCTTGGTATTGAGTTCAAGTATGATCGTGGCTCGTTACGGCTTTCTCAATAAAAGTATATCTCTAATCTCTTGACGAAAGCAAGCATGGCAGATTCCAAGGCATTAGAAACACCAACTGCGGTTGCGGAAAAGTTTGATTCGGCTAATGATCCTCCGTTCGAGGATGTCACACATTTTCGAAGTTTGATTGGTGGCCTCCAATATCTAACAATTACACGTCCCGACATAGCCTTTTCGGTGCATAAGGTAGCCAATTTATGAATTCACCAAGTATTCGGCATTGGCAGGCTTTGAAAAGGATTTTACGATATTTACGTGGTACGGCTGATTTTGGGCTGCGGTATACTCCGCAATCACGGCTGCGGATTCATGGCTACTCCGATTCCGATTGGGGTGGCGACTTGGTTGACCGGAGATCTACCTCAGGCTATGGTATTTTCCATGGTTCGAATATCATTTCTAGGGGTTCGAAAAAGCAAAGTACGGTTACTCGATCTTCAACATAAGCAGAGTATAGGGCCATTACCACAACTACGTCGGAGCTTGCGTGGATTGGTCTTCTCTTGCGTGAAATTGGGTTCTCGCCCGGTGGCCCACCGGTGCTTTGGTGCGATAACCTAAGCGCATCTTATCTTACGACTAACCCAATTTTTCATTCGAGGACGAAGCATTTGGAGCTTGATTTTCATTTTGTTCGTGAGAGAGTAGCCTCCAAGGATTTACTAGTACGATACATATCCATTGATGAGCAAGTGGCGGATGTTCTTACAAAACCCTACCACGAGATCGGTTTTGATTCTTGAGGGACAAGTTGGGTATTGTCAAACACCACACCCAACTTGAGGGGGGATGATAGGGATACCGTTGTAATATAGGTTATATTTTGAGGATCAATATGTAATTGTGTTGTATACAAGTTATTATAAATACAAGCACTACTCTCTCACATTTTATGTGAGAAGAGACAAACCTAATTTGTTATTCTATTAGATATGTGTTCACTCTAGGAGGAGGAGCAGTGTCATGGAAATCCTCGAGGCAAACAATTATAATGTGTTCCACAATGGAAGCAGAGTTTGTAGTTTTAGATAATACGGGAGAAGAAGTTGAATGGCTACGGAATTTCTTAGAGGATATTCCTGAATGGCCTAAGCCTGTGCCAATTTGTATACGTTGAGATAATCAAGCAACGATTAAAAGAGCACAAAATGTGATGTATAACGGTAAGTCAAGACACATGCGTCATCGACATAATACCGTTAGACAACTGATCTCAACAAGAGTTATCTCTATTGATTTTGTAGGATCAAAGGATAACTTAGCGGATTCGCTAACCAAAGGGTTAAACAGAGATCAAGTTGAAAAAACATCTGGAGGAATGGGACTAAAGCCTATGAATATATAAGGCGCTATGTGAAGGAAAAGCCAACCATGTTTGACTTGAAATCCCAAGATCTTGGTTCAATGGGACAACCTAATTGCATAGACCTTATGAGGTCACTGTGGGGGTAACCCCGTATCCATTCTTATGATGTAAACAGTGACAAAATGGGTTAAGGGTAAGAAATGAGAGTACTTTTAATGATTATTTGTGCATCCATGTTTGAGCAAAAGAGATCACCAATGTGAGAGTGAAGTGGGGTCGCTTCAAAAGAAACTAATTGGTTTTAGTTATCTTAAACTCTTGCAGAACCAATAGATGTTCATGACCATACGAACATAACCATGAGAACCAAAATTGAGTTAGAATTAATATTTGTGTGAGGTATATCATCATTTACATAAACGTCAGAATAGTTTAAGGACATCGCGTTTACTAGTCAGACAGTAAAGTAAATATACTTTCATAAAGGAAGGTTCAAGGCTTGTAGTCCACCTATCCTATGCAAATATTGATTGTATAATGCTATCATTAAATCAAGTCTATCGTTCCATTTTCTTTATGCGGGGGGATTGGTGAAATTTAAAAGAAAATATTAATAATAATATAATTTATTACATTATAATAGAATAAGGCCACTTAATGCTTGTTTTGTCCAAATGTACAAGTTTCATCGAAATTGAAAAATTGAGCAGAAGTTGATTGTTCCTTGTCCCCTTATTTGCCTATATAAACTCCGTTTCATTGAGTTAATAAGTCTAGAAGAAGAAAAGAAAGAAAAGAAAAGAAAAATCCTACATTTCTCTTTATTTTCTTATTGAGATTATATTCTCTAGATTCTTAGTTATTCGGTATTTGGTGATAGAATTTTATACTCGGTTGAGTTCGCCTAACGTCTGTTGTTGTATCCTGGGAGATAGTTTAAGGGGAAAATCTGTCTTAAGAAAATAGACTCGAGCCTTAACAGAATCCTCTCATTTCTCCAAGTAAAAATTTATTTCAGTATTTCGTTATTTTATATATTTGGTATTTTTTATAACACTTTTATTCTTACGAATTCCATGTATTATGTACTAATATTTCTTTTTATTATTTTCTCTCCGTATTAGTATTTGTTTTGTTTTTGTATTGAATTAAGGTTTGCGAGCACGAGAAGGGAGAGCGGGAAGCTTACGCTGAGAGACTTGGCTTCGCGGATGGCCAGGTTGAAAGTAGTTGGTGAGAATCTCACTGAGGAAGAAAGAGCCTCGTTTATTCAAGATTTGTATCAAAATCTCGATGATGAAGTCGATTTCGAGTTCTTTTTGAAGGTTTGTTAACCACCTTTCACTTACACCTATAAATGCCAATCCATTTTGCTCTGTCTTCAATTTGAAGATTATCAATTTTGTCCGCTAGAGATAGAGAGCATATTTCTTTTCTTGTTTGTTTGGTACGTGAATCATGATGATCTTGAGTCTACAGCTCCAGGGATACAATACAAAGACCAGATTTGTATTTTGAATCGTGTTCAAGCTTGTATGCTGTTTATATTTGGTTTCTGATTATATTTTCAGAACTTACTGCAGCAGAAATCATGATTTGATTCTTAAGATAAATTTATTTAATACAATGTTTCAATTGATGATAAAATTAGATCTTATAACGAGAGAGTAAAGTGGAGCTTCTGAATCTCTGTAGGTTTATTTGAAACTTCATGCTCATGCTAGTGAAAGAACTGGAAGTGCAGCAAAGAATTCTTCTGCATTCCTAAAAGCTGCAACCACAACATTACTTCACACAATCAGTGACCCAGAGAAAGCCTCTTATGTTGCTCATTTTAATAATTATCTTGGAGGAGATGACTTCTTAAAGAAATACCTTCCTGTTGATACTTCAACTAATGATCTGTTCGAGATTGTCTTATCTCTTGTATAACTAATACCATTGCTGCTGTTAATCTTTTCTATTTTTGATGGTTTTTGTTGAAGTTTCATGATCTTGGATGCAGTAAGCTTATCAATGTGGCAGTTCCTGGCACAACTGATGAAAGAGCTATCAATACAAAGAGAGTACTCAATCCATGGGAAAGAAATGAAAACCATACACTTTGCCTGAATTCTGTTGGATTTACTGGAGTCAATATTGGGACTCAAGACTTCATTGAAGGAAGGGTATGGTCTATATGTTGTTTTGCGACAAGTTATACATGAATTAAATTGTTGACTGATAGTATCTTGCTGGTTTCATTTTTAGCGGCATCTTGTGCTTGGATTGATTTCACAGATCATTAAGGTAAGATCTTAAGTTTTTCTTATCTTATATTTTCCCTGATGATGAATTTTATGAAATTTATCTTTGATGTTTGGAATTTCATACTCAAAAATTTATTAAATAACATTCAATTTCAATGCGAACAACAAAAGTGTTGCTATGATAAGCTGTATATTGTTTAAGCTTTTCAGTAGTTATGCTGTTGCAGATACAACTTTTGGCTGACCTTGACCTGGAGAAAACACCTCAATTGGTGGAACTTGTTGATGATAGTAAGGTATATAGTCTTTTCTATTACCTGAATTGTTCTTCAAGAATGAACTTAACAATTATTAATTGCATATAATTACTGGATGTAGAAGAGTTGATGAGTCTACCACTAGAGAAAATTTCTCTCAGATGGATGAATTTTCAGTTGAAAAAAGCCGGATACAAGAAAACTGTGACAAATTTCTCTTCTGATGTGAAGGTAAAGTAGAGTTTTGAGTTTCTAGTTATTTCTTGATCATAAAAAATAAATCAGAAGCTTTTATTAAGAGCATAATCAAGAAAAAAACAGAGTAAGGGTGTAGCAAATTGTCTGTCAACTTTCAAAAGCCATTCAGTACATAGGTTTATCAAGTAATAACATTTTTTCTATTATAAAATATAATATCTGTTCCTATCAAACTTCCAAGAATATGTTCTTTGGCCTTTTCCATGGATGCCAGTGGAGTTCATTAGTAGTTCTCTATGCGGCTTAGCATGTAACTTAAAGCGAAGCATTAAATGTAAACCCCACAATCTTTTAGTCAGGTCCGAGTTTCTTAAAGATATATGATTTAATTCCTTCTACATATATATTGCTGGGATTACCTTGCAGATGATTAACTATAAATTATGCTACGCAGGATGCAGAGGCTTATGCACATCTTTTAAATGTTCTTGCACCGGAATATCGCAATCCATCTACATTGACAGTGAAAGATCATTTAGCAAGGGCAAAATTAGTTCTTGAACATGCAGATAAGATGGGTTGCAAGAGATATTTGACAGCAAAGGACATTGTTGAAGGTTCCTCAAATGTCAATCTCGCCTTTGTTGCACATATTTTCCAGAATAGGTGAGACTATACCCTTTATCAACAAAAAAATTTCGAATGAAATGATTGGATAAACTGTGGTATACTATTTTATTTTTCCGTAACCATTCCGCTTAAGAATGAGAAGTACGAAAAATTTATCTGCTTTTTGCCTGCTGCAGAAACGGGCTCTCAACAGAAACTAAACAAATATCCTTCCTTGAGACGTTACCTGATGATACACAAGTCTCGAGAGAGGAAAGATCATTTCTGTTTTGGATCAATAGTTTCGGACATCCAAGTTACATCGATAATGTTTTTGAATATCTGAGAATGGGTAAATAAATTAGCTTGAGGAGAGTTTCTTCAGCTTTTTTTAACTTGAATAACTTTCTTTTCTTGTACCACTTTATATTACCAATGGCTTCAAATCTGAAAAGCTTTCTTTTATTTGGCGCTACGTAAAATTTCTGTTGTTTTGCAGGTGACCCTTGACAAGGTATCAACGGGCATTGTCAACTGGAAAATTGCAAATAAGCCACCAATAAAGTTGCCGTTCAGAAAAGTAGAAAACTGTAATCAAGTTGTAAAAGTAGGAAAGCAGCTAAAATTTTCCCTAGTCAACATTGCTGGAAACGACATCGTACAAGGGAATAAAAAGTTAATATTGGGTAGTGCTTATGACCCAGCAAATCCATTTAAAACTTCATTTTTGTTGTTCTGCTTAGTAATTAATTTACACACATCTCTCTTATAGTTTATCTGTGGCAGTTGATGAGATATAACATCCTTCAACTTCTAAAAAATTTGAGATTCCATTCTCATGGGAAGGAAATCACGGATGCTGATATTTTACTTTAGGCGAACACCCAAGTACAAAATTCAGGAAGCCAGACTCGCATGGATAGCTTCAAGGTAAATTTTTTCTATAAATCAATGCATTTAGCAATCATTCCGACTCCAATAATGTTTCGAGCTTCTAAACATATAATGTCAAGGCTCGTAGATCAGCAGAAATAAGAGGAATATCATTGCAAGAAACAGACACCCCAAACATGTCAAATGACCTAAAGCACCCCAAAAGGCCGAAGATGATTGTCACACATATATAAGGAGCTATAACATCCTTAATTTAATCGATGTGGGACAATTCTAATTTTAACACAACCCGTCACGCCCAATACTCATTGGTGCATGGAGTTTTAACAATTGGTGGCCCAACATTGTAACCAGGCTCTGATACCGTGAAGATTTTGAGAATGAGAAATTAGAAGACTTGTATTCCTATAGAAAAGGAAACAAATAAAAGAATTAACTACACAAGTGGATACTAATAGATTACTTTCCTAACAGGCCTTAATCCCTTGATTTCACCTTGATTTGTGCAATATTCAACATTCTTAAAGGCTGACAAGTTTTAACTTGAACTATATGACTTTCACAGGATAAAAAATTGTCAGATGACATATTTTTCCTTGAGCTTCTGAGTGCTGTTCAACCTAGAGCAGTAAATTGGAGTCTAGTGACAAAGGAGTAACTGGTAAATACGTATTCTTTTCTTCTAATTAGTTTACCACGTTTGTTTTTCTTCTAAAATGAATGAGATCAAATAAAGTTTTCATGTAAAAACTTGGGGTAAATGCAGATGATCAGAACAAGATGAATGCCGCCTACATAATAAGTATAGCAAGGAAGCTAGGATGTTCAATATTTTTGCTTCCTGAAGACATAACAGAGGTGCGTTTTCATATATTAGACTAATTTCTCTTTTTTGGGGGGGCAATTCTCTATTTGGATGGAATAGTTTTAAATATGGTGTTGAAAAATGAATCAGGTTAACCAAAAGATGATGCTTACATTGACTGCAAGTATAATGTATTGGTTCTTGAAACAACCAGCTGAAGAGAAACCGTCGTGAAACCGTCTTCTGCCTCTGAGTCATCCTTTGGAGACAGTGGAAATTTGTAAACATATCTTGAATTTATTTTTATTTTGTTAAACTTGTTTATTAAATTTGATTGCGAAAATATGTCATGTATTTATAGGTATTGAAGTGTTGTAATGCAAATTATGTTTAGCAATCATATGCGATTCACTGTTTTCATTTACAATACTTGAGCTTATTAGTCTAGTTTTAATTTATACTCAGTTCGGTTCTGCTCTATTCAGTCTGAAAGACCTAAGACAAATCCTTTAATCGGTTATTGTATAAGTTACCATATCACCTCCTTTATGAAACAGGAAAATCTATTGAAGTCAAACAAAGTCAAAGCTGTGTTATTGGTTACTGATTGAATAATAAGAATAACAGGTCCATTCCATGGAAAGATATCACATGTTAAATCCACAATTAGTGTAAAGGAGAAACACTGTGTTATAATGTAACTCTGTTTCTGCACTACACAAAAAATTGTGTTTTGGCGAATCGCTGAATACGTCAAGACTCCTTTGAACTTATTCCTAAACATTCATTTACCCTGAACTTTAAAAAGGTTCAAAATACACCTTGTATTTGAAAAAAAGTTCCAAATAATCTCATGAACATGCAAAAGTGAATTCATTTTTCCTCTAGATGTCACGTGTGAAATTTGGTTGGTTTGAATTTTAAAAAATGGTTAGTTGGAACTTTTGAAAGTTTAGGGGACAAATTAAAGGGGTTTTTGATGTACTAGGCCAATTGTACATGATCTAATTTCACATTCTTGGAATTTTTACATTGTGCTACAATTTTTTTATGTGCTTTACTCAATTTCCATTCTTAAACTACCATGCCAGAAAGCATTCTCGTAAGTTTGTCTAAAAGAATATTTCATTTTTTCCTTGGAAAAGCAATTCCAAACCGATCATAAGTAGACATTGTGTAAATTAGCTCACTCTCCAAACACAAAAACCATTAATCAAAAACTCTATATCATGCATGACATTTCCAAATCAATTCATTTGCTCATCTATCATTTTTATGTTATTTTCACAGTTCAATGAATTATCATTAAATTCTTATTCAAAATTACAGTTAAAGTTTACTACTCAAACTTAGTTCACGTATCTCGTAAGCAAATGATAAACCACAATGCCCTAATTGGAGGCTCAACCTACTTAATTAGTGATAAAATAAATCAATAGAATGCAGCAACACTTAATGAATTAAACTTCAATTGGATTTCTTCATAAGTAGGTAAAACTGAAATTATTCAAGGATGATAGGAGTGAGCAGGTAAGATTCCAAGTGAAAAATAAACAAAAAGTAGTCCAAACTGACTGATAAAGAAATAGTGTGAGTTGTGGATTATGTTGCTCAGCGTAATTATTGAGGTGGTAAAACAGTGTTAATTAAACAGGGAAATACACCGAAACTCAAATTCTAGTGTCTGCTGCATTCCTAGACCTAATTTTCCTCTTTAACCAATGCATCGCATCGGTAAATTGAATAGAGACTTGAAACTTTGGCACCAATAATGAAAGAGAGCAAGAAGTAACATAGAGCAAAATTACCCATTTTATCCTCTGAAAGTTAAATTGCTTGCATATAAGAACTTAATATCAAATAATGCAGTTCCTCTTGATCAAAATTTTAGAAATTTATATTAAGTGAAGAGTGAGAAGTCATTATCTACTTTTAAAAATTGATTTTTTAATTTACATTTAAACCAAACAAATTACACTATTTTCTTAGTATTATATTCAAAACCAATAGCCTAGTATAAAGTGTCTCTTCGAGTATTTTCAAGATTCAACAATTTATAAGTGACTTAGAATTCAGTTTTGGGAAACATTTTAAACTGCTTATAAATGACTTAAAAATCACTTTACAGAAACGCTTAACTACTTATTTTTAACCCTCAACCCTTAAAAGTTACAAAACACTTTTAAATCATACGTTCGGACAAACACCCTTCAAAAACTACTTTGAATGGAAAGTAACTACCCAATACCTCTGCCCAAATTTTCAGCATGCCGTGTTGTGGATTTCACCTGGGCATAACAACATAAATATGAGCAAACGATTCTCATTTATTCCATTCACCTATCACTCAAAACATACTAAACCAAACCCAAAAGCATTAATAGTGACGAGAAATCTGATTATTCCTGATTTATTGCCCTCTTCGTCTAAAATCTTACAACATTTTTACACAGAAAGTATACAACAAATTTAGCATTTGAATTGAATACATTCTCCTAAGATCACCTGAAATCACCTTAGCCAGATCAGATGCTGTCTCACTCCATGTCCTGTAACGTAAGCCGATTTTCCGTTGATCATCTAGCTGCAACTTATCAACAACTCTAAACAATTCCAAAACTCTGCTAATCAACTAGATTTAACTTCACTCTGCATATCACAATCAACCACATTTACCCACTTGAGCACTCATTATACAAAGTTTTAATCTTTGAAGATCAGAAATGAAACTCAACAATTCTATAGAATAAAACTCCATTAAAACAGCACATCCAACAGTAATTCATCGAAACCAAGCATTTTATTAAGCCATAAATTCAATGAAATTAAACACCGGGAAATAAAGAAACCTTGAAAACAGCCTGAGCAATTTCAATATCCTGCCTTTGACCATCATCTCGGACCGCCATACATTCCCAAGACCTTTCGAACAAAGAAAGCGGGAACTGCTTTGAAACAACCCCAACATCAAAGTATATGAGCCCCGAACTAGGCACATCCACCCGAATCCCCTCCACCGGAAACCACAAAAACAACTCCTGCGCCGATATCCCGGACAAACCGCTGATCTCGCCGAAACTCATGGTACCCAAAACATTCTCATCGTAATGCAACTCACTCTCAAACTTAGCATCGCAAGCCTGAGCCAAGTGTACCTCAAAACGCCCCGTATCGTCGATTTTGAAATACTTGACGCCCTTGGGAAATAAGCCGATGGGCAGGCCCTTTTTCTGAAGCACGTCGTAAACCGAAAGCGAATCGTCCGCCAATGAATTGACACGTGGAATTGAGATAAAAAGAAGAGGAATAACGGAAAGGAAACGCAACAGAGTAATCATTTTTTAGCCTCTCTATGGGAACGTGATAGAGCATGAACTTAATGGGGGGGAAATGAAAGAAGGAAGAGAATAGAAGGTGTTGAACAATAGTAGGGCTTAAGGAATGATGTAGAGAAATTGAGAAACAATGGAAGGGGAAGAAGACAATGTTGCCAGCTTGAGAAGAGAGGATTAGGAAGAATGAATGATCAAATTATTTAGTGGTAAAGGGCCCCACTGGAACCCTTAATCAGCTACGGTCTGTCTTTTTGTACTATCTGTATCCAATGGGTGGAATGCCGTGTGATGATATGGTATTGTTTTTTACTGCCACGTGTGGGCACGTGACGTCAATGTACAGGCGGCGCGTTGGTGTGTAGGTTGAAGTTTGAATGGAACGGAGGCCATGTCAAATAGTTGCGTCGGGGGACGGGATAAGTCCATGAGAAAGCGTGACATTCACATTATACATGTCACCCAGAAATTCATTTATTACAATCTCCATCTATTAAATATTACATTTTTAATTAATTCATGATTTTTAATATAATAATAAATCAAATGTGATGATTTACAAATTTACATTCTTATAAATGTTCTACTTTATTTTCAAGACTTTATTAATATGTTTTAATATTGATTTTTATAGTTTTCTCATCTTTTTATTGGATATCTTGAAAGTTGAATAAATTAATAAGCGTAGAAATGGAAAACTTAGAAAAAAGCACATTGAAAATACAAAATAAAAATAAAAAATAAACATCAAAATCACTCTAAAATGATAATATTTGGTAAAACGGAAGGAGTATAAATTTGGGTAAATTTCATAAACATGTCACGTGATTTCATTAATTATAAAATATGTGATTAAGAATTTTTTTTCAGACACATGTTTGTGATTTGAGCCTACTTTTAATACCATCTAACTATTTATATAATGCTTCAAATCATTAAAAATTAAACACTAGTTTTGATAAAGTAAAACATGATAACAATGATTTTGGTAAATTGGTCAATACATGAAATTAAAGGAATATATATGTAAATATTATGAACATGATAAACAACAAGGGAGAGCGGAAAACAATTATATTTATCAAGAGAGAAAACTGAAAGTTACAGAGTAAATTGACATACTGAAGAAGATGAATAATAAGAGCCAAGCGTATTGCTTATAATGGTTAGTTAACTTGTCTAGTTAAGCTGAAGGATAGAAATGCCCTTACAACTAATTACGACGGAGACATTATTTAAATAACTAATATCTTCAACATCCCTTTAGCTTTGACCAAAGCATCAGCTACATGGGTTTTAGATGCTATTGGTATTAGATGAATGATTCCAACTTGAACGTTGGATCTGACGAAATGACAATCCGTGTCAAGAAGTTTGATCGTCTCATCAAAGTTGTTGTTCTTTGTTATATGAACAGCAAGCGTGTTATGGCAAAAAAAAAAGAGTGCTGGTACACTATCTTCAATCTTGAAGTCTTTAAGGAGATAAATGAGCCATTGAATTTCTACTGCTGACTGTTGATACTTGCATTACATGGTACTCAGCTTTTGATGAACTTCTGGAAATAGTATTTTGTTCTTTGATTTCCATGTGATAAAAAAATTTCCAATAAAGACACAATAATCAGTTGTAGATTTCCTTATCTCTGTACAATTTCCCCAATTTGAATTTTCGAAAGCTTTGATCTTCAAATTATTAGTCGCAAGATAGAAAACTACATGTGTAGGCCTTCCTTCCAGGTATCTTAAGATTCTATGGGCAGTTGTAAGGTGTCCTTCATGTAGTGATTCCAAATGTCGTGACAATTGCTGAATAGAATAAGCAATGTCAGGACTGATGTTGACTAAGTATAGTAACTTTCCAATTAATTTCATGTAACTACTATTTTTTTTATAACTTTGGTGTCTTCAAGTGATCTTGTTTGACCATTGTTATTGGTATTGAAGCGGGTTTGCAATTTAGAAATTAATATGTATGTATATATGTATGTATGTAGGCCTAATACATCTTGAACTCCCTCAACTTGTCCCTAAGCTTCATATTCCCCCCTGAACTTTGAAGTGTTATCAATGCTCCCCTGAACTTGTCTAAACGTTCTCAATGCCCCCCTGCACTTGTCTAAACATTCTCAATTTCCCCCTAAACTTTGAAATGTTCTCAATGCCCCTCTGAATTTGTCTAAACGTTCTCAATTTCCCCATGAACTTGTCTAAACCGCACTCCATCACCCCCTCTATCTGAAGAACGATTTAGGGATTTGGACTTTTGTAACGTTAGAATATTAATATTGGGATATCTATTTCTTTTTTTTCATTAATGCGCTCATGTTTGTTGGTCCACTAACACAACTTGCAACGTTGGATTGAGGGGGTGATGGAGAACGTTTAGACAAGTTCAGGGGGTATTGAGAACATTTCAAAGTTCAGGGGGAAATTGAGAACGTTTAGACAAGTTCAGGGGGGGGCATTGAGAACGTTTAGACAAGTTCAGGAGGAAATTGAGAACGTTTACACAAGTTCAAGGGGGCATTGAGAACACTTCAAAGTTCAGGAGGGAATATAGAGTTCAGGGACAAATTGAGGGAGTTTAAGATGCATTAGACCATATATGTATATATAAACATAAAAAGTATTTATAATTTAATATATTTTTGTAACCAAATATTACATGTATGCACATTTCTTTGAGTAAACCCAATTCAACCCAGCCCGAACCCAACAAATTGGAACGTATGAGATATAATTTAATGTATGAGATATAATTTGAAATGATGCAAGTTAAGGGAGTAGTTGAATTGATTGAAATAGATGAAGATTCTTTGAACAATTGTTTTAATTTATGACGTGACAACTTTCGATTTGAGATATAAAAATTAGATTAATGACGTATATGAAAAATCAAGCATCCTAAAAATCGACACTCGACATTTATGGGATAAATTGGTGCACTTTTACTAAATTGAGAAAGTTGCAACAACATTTTCAAAGTTCACAAAGATAAGTCGAAATTTAAGTAGATTCCAAAATAAAATCTTTATTATTTTGTATCTTATCATCATTGAATCAATAATGTAAAAAATTGATTTAATCAAATGATGATAACATGGAAAGTAAAATGTATTTTGTTAAATTTATAACACATTTATTCCAAGTTAAACTATGTTCTATTTTTTTTTAATTTCTTTGTTGTTTGGGAAAATATCTCTTCAAATTAAAAAGCCCCGAAATAACGGTGCGGGCATCTATAGCCTCCGCAGCAGCTCCGGTTATGCGCGGAAATGGCTTTTCAGAGGCGTCTCTTTTGCACCAAAAGTCATCAATGGAGAATAAAGCAAGTTACTAGGTCGAATTTTACGAGTTGTTTGGAGGAAATCAAATCTCACATATTTTCTTCCGATTTCATAGCCGTGTCCTTGCAGAAAACCGGCTCCTTCTCCGCTCCATGGCACCGCGTCTCCCCCTTCGACACTCCCGAAATCGCGTATTTGAAAGCTAAACACGCCGCCGAGAGCTTCCAGGTTCTTCAGTTCGCCATTTGCCCCTTTAATATCACTGCTTCCAATCTCACTGCCTATCCGTAAGTACTTCTTTCCTTTCCCCAATTTTTTATGCTGATGGCTCAAAATGAAATAAAATTATTGCTATTCTATTCTATATGAAACCAATTGATTATACTCTTACAAGTTTAGGTATGACTAATTGCACTGTATGATTGTTCCTCTATATGATTGGTTGGTTAAATTTGTTTGTTTTGTGCAGATACAATTTTCATTTGTTCCCACGAGATGAACAAAAGATAGGGATGCCATCATACAGTTTTTCTTGTCAAACTTCGAATTTGTATTCCATGTCTCAAGAAGGCTTTGATTTTAATACTTGTATATGTGATGGTAAGTCCTTTTCTCAATTTAAAGTGCTTTGAATTGCCAAGCAGCAAACATATGATATGAAAGATACTGATATGGTTGTAAGTATATAAGATCATTGTTATTATTTATTTAACAAAAATAGGTTTCATATTTATCTCTAATTGTACTGCGTTGTTGGCGATATAATATAGTGTGATTAGTGTCTGTAATACTGCGGACTTAGGTTGTGCAGATCATATATAAAAAGGATTTTCTTTGTTTGCAGGCATATCATATTTGTCAAGAGTGCAAGAATCTGCAGCCAAAATTCGAATGGCGAATCCATTAATTGCAAATCCTATCGCTGAATCTTCTTCTACCCCTTCTGTTGCCGATACCGTTTTTGTTAATAGGGTTAGATCACGGGTCAACCATTGGAAAGAAGCCTGTACAGTTACGAGTACAAAGACTGAGGGTAGTAAATTTCAGGTTTCAACACATGTTTTCCCTTATTTATCAATTCTTCAAATGTTTAATTTCTTTTTTTTTCCAGAGGCATTGGTGAAATCATTGAAAAAGCTAGTATTAGGAGGTGAATTTTATCATTCCAGACCGTGCATGGACATAGACGTGTGCAGTGAACGGCAGGTGCAACTAGTAACTGAGGTAGTGTATTGATGTTTTGTATAATTAGTTATATAAGCTTTTGGTTGAAATTTGCTGCAACCAATCATCGATTGGTATATTTCGGTTGCAGATGTTGCAAGATTTTGCTGATGTTCTTGTTCCTCTTGTAATCCCTGCTAAGGGTGGAGGAATCCAAGCAATTCGTGTTATCTTAAGTAGTTCGAAAGATGATAAGGATCTTTTAAAGGTATCAAGTGAATCTGAATCCACATTTATAAGTCATTGTTCGCTTGAGTTTAAAATTATGGAATAGTTGTTCAATTGACAGATGGAGCTCCAAAATGTTGAAGACGAGAGGAGCAAGAAAATTCGTGGCTTCAGAGAGGTGATCGATTTGATTTCTGCTTCACAGAAGCCAATTGTCTCCCACAATTCTCTAAATGGTATATCTGTCTATGGTTTTTTTCAAATGGATCATTTAACTAGATGTATTTATCTTCTTTTTCCCCCCCAGTTGATGATCAAACTTAAAGTATGGTTTTTTTATGCAGATTTAACATTGATTCATTCAAAATTTCTAGCTCCCCTGCCTCCTAGCATGGAAGAGTTCATGTGTTCCTTGCGCTTGAGTTTTCCTCCAGTGATTGATGTCAATCATCTGATGAAGGAAATTAGCCTTCAGAACAAAATGACAAATATATCCCTGGCTACATCTTATATAAAGAATCGTTTCTTTGCACCAGTTGATGTGGAGATTCCTTTCCTAGGTCAGTTGCTCTAACCATTCTCAAATGCTAAAAATATTTGCGTGTGCTGAACTTTCATGAATTTCACGAAACCAAATTAAGTAAACATTAGTTTTATTGTTGCTGGTAGTGTCTTGGCCATCTTCCAATAAAGCATGTGAATTGGCTTCCTTTAGTAAATATCTACGTAATGCACTATATGGTTTGGCTTTCCTCTCAAGAAAATATAGAAAAAAGGATTTTCTAAATTTGGAAAATTTAGAGAACATTTCCATCAATTAGGGCCACCAGATTGAAAAATGTATCAGATTAAATATTGGCCACAAAACTAAACTGTTAGATCAGATCCATTGATTTTCAATCTCCCTAATTTATGGCAATGTTCATATTACTCCATCTGATTTTTACAAACGAGTTTTATGACACAGTGTGCTCTAGTTAGCACTAATACGAACCTCATTGTGTTACCTTATTTGGACATTTCCAGATATGGACGAAGGCAAAATTCATGGTCATAACGTTGTGAGGATTAGCGAATTGTTTGCGAAGCTGTGCTATATTCTGAAACTCACCCCAAGTAAATCCCAGCCTAACGACAAACTTCTAATTTCAGCGATCAAAGCTTATTCAAACATCTTTTATCCATATTCTCCCAGTCCACAAGAACACTCTGCCGGGGACACCAGAATATGGACCAACAGCACACGAAAAGTTAGCACTGAAAATCTAGTTTTCCTGTGGGGTTTTAGAGATCATATGCCAGCCGGGGTATTAAAGAGGTTGCTTCAAGAATCACATAATGTTTTCTCGCAGGAATTTGATGTTAGGTTTGTCGAGAAGAGTTGTGCAGTTGTGGTCTTCTGGCAACCTGGCGTGTCTAAAACATTTCTCGACATCTTGAATGATAGTTCTGAGATTAATGGAACTTTGAGGGAGATGGTAATGGGAGGCGTGAGGGGTGCTGGTTACGAGACGTACGACAGAGCTTGCAGATTGGGTTTATGGGATGCCACTTTAGCCGATTCATTGGATAAAGCCTTGGCAGATTTTGACTGCTCTGGGGATGAAATAAAGCCGTCAGAAACTGGTACAATGAATGGATGGATAATTAACTTCTCTGAGCTGTGAGGTTTTGCATACTTAGATTTTTTTATCAGTGAAACTATGATGCAGTTCCGAAAGTAGAACTTAGAGATCGAATCGCTGGAGTGTTCTAATTTGCAGGGTTTTTTTAGCTATTGGAACCCAAAGATTAAAGTAGAATCTAGAATTAGAACTTTTCCATGCATTATGTGGGAGAATTTTTGGGATTTCTATAAATAGATTAGTTCTCAACTTTAGCCAAAGAGGAAGAGTTGTTGTTTTTCATTTACAACATTTTTGCGGAGATTTAAGTGCTGTATTTGTACCTCTAAACATAGAATTGGTGAATGTACTTTGGTAAAAGAATGTAAATTTATATAAAAAAATGTATACCAGTATTGAGGGATTATCAAATGTATATTTGTCAAAAGAAATTGATTCTCTCTTTTAATAAATATTTTTAAGGACGGAATCAAGTAAATAAGAAAACCTTATGATTCCATTTGTGCAAAAAGTTCAAGTACTGTCATGTTACAAGTGTGCCTAAAATTATAATTAATCGCGTTCAAGGATAATTTCTGTACATAAAAACAATTATAAAATAATTAAAGAAACTGGAATTTTGTAACAATGAGTTAATAGAAATTAATAATTGTGAACTTTTCGAACAAATAATAGTAATAGTGAAAATATAATGCAAGTTAAATTTGTAGCATCATTTCGCAGTGGCATGAGAGATGGCTCTATCAACCTTTCAGAGAGTCTCCTCCCAAGTCCATCGCCTCCCTTCTCTTTCTCCTTTCACTAAATCCGCCGTCTTCCGCTCCTCCGCCTCCTCCTCCTCCTCCCAGTCTTCCGCCAAGGTCGCCGACAGGATCGTTAAACTCTTCGCGATCGACCTCGACGGTAAGAAGCGGGAGGTCTTGGGGCTATCAGGCCACACTCTTCTCAAGGCTTTGACCAATAGCGGATTGATTGACCCTGATTCCCATCGTCTCGAAGATATCGATGCTTGCTCCGCCGAATGCGAGGTCAGCATCGCTCAGGAATGGCTCGCTAAGCTGCCCCCTAGATCTTATGATGAGGAGTATGTTTTGAAGAGGAATTCAAGAGCTAGGGTTTTGAATAAGCACTCCAGGCTGGGATGCCAGGTCGTCCTTAATCAGGACCTTCAAGGTATGGTTGTTGCTGTTCCTGAGCCCAAACCCTGGGATATTCCGTAATACGATTTTAATTTAGGGTCTTGTGTCTATTTCGATTTGTCTTGATGTTTCAATTCGAATGTTCAATAATGTGCACACTTGAAATGGAATTCTTGATCCTGTTTAATTTGGGATATTTGTAAGATTGCCCTTAAAATTGGGTATCCTGGATTTAATTTACCCTTTTGTTTTACTTAATATGATATTGCTGCAAAATTCGAAAAATGTTGTTGGTGGCTTAAATTATTACGCATTCTTGTAAATTATTTTTCTGGGGCTTTGGTATGTTGTGCTCTTTCATGTGAACAAAAAGCAATTCGTGAGGCAATCCTTGTAAGGGAAACTGATATAACAATGGGCTTCATGTCGAAAAGCTTTTGGTTTCTTGTGTTCAGCTAATTATCAAATATAAGTGTGGGTGGCTTGTGATTTTCTGATTGCTTTCTACAGAAATTTTGGAAAGGAACTGAGTGTATGCATGATTAAGCACATTCTTTTGTTAAAAAACCTTTTAATGTTCATAGCAGAACTACACTTTTAATTGGCAGGACATTAGCAATTTAAATAACTTGTTTCTGGGAGTTAAGGAATACTTTAGAGAAGATATCTCATTAGTGCTGTTAATTATCTAAGAAACCATGCATAGAACAATATGCATTAATCTACTTGTAGTAAATTGATCAAAGTTAAGGATTGCCTTTGAATAAATAATTGCAGTTGTGCTAATAATTTTCACTTTGAAACTCCATTCACAGAACAATATTCTTTCGTGAACTTAGAGTAATTCTAATTATGCCGTGTTTATAATTAATTAGTTTATTTTGCTCCTTAGTTGTTGATGTTGAGGCTGGAGTAATTAAACTGAGTTGATTCTCAAGCGTGCTGTTTTATTTCATATCTAGCACTTATCTATATAATGTTCTGTTAAATCTTGTACCAGATAGTTGGACTGGTTGCATAAAATGCAATTGTGTGGGATTTTCTTATTCCAAAAGAAATGCAAGTTTGGCTGTTCCTTGAATATCTTTAGTTGTTGAAATGTAGAAATTAAATACAAGGAAGTTGTTATGCATAGCTTTGAAGTTTGTGATATTAGGTATACCTTGATGGTGAATAAGTGTATTGAGCGAGTGTAATTTGTAAAACCTAAATTGCAGCAAGTTTGCTATGTGGAATTTTAGCTCTACTGAGTTTGGGGACAAAGTCAAGTTTATTTGTCATTCTTAGGAGTTTGCTCCAGTTTGATGAGCAGTTGTCGAGTTGATTTTTTGCCATGAGTATAACATGTATAAGTCATTTTAGTTTCTGTGGCGAGTTTTTCTCAGAAACTTAACCTATATGAATAATTTAAGCCATCTTGTTGGGTAACTCTCCCACTAGCTGGTTATTGTTATCAGGTGGATTAGCCATTGGATAATATCAACACTGCAAAACTGATCCTCGCTGTTAAATGATTGGAACATTGTTATGGCAGATTAAAGCATTGGCAAACTAAGAAATCTCTCTGCCTAACTGGAATTTTCTGCACCATACTTGTGTACTATTGTGCTTGAGACGAAAGTCATTCATGCAACGTGTTCAAGGTTATGAAAGTATGACTGGAACAAGTTTTAGAAGGATGTCTCTAGGTTGTATTGTTGGGTTTTATTTTTGGCCTATTACATCAAGAATGACCCCCTTAAACTTGTCCCCAAACATCTGTTTGCTCCTGAACTTTCGAAAGTTCTAAATAACCTCTGACCTTGTAAAAAAGTTTCAAATAATCCCTAGAACTTGTCTCTAGGTTTGTATTGTTGGGTTTTATTTTTGACCTAATATATCAAGATCGACTCCCTTGAACTTGTCCCTAAACACTTATTTCCTTGTGAACTTTCAAAAGTTTGAAATAACCCCTGAGCTTGTAAAAAGTTCCAAATAACCCTCTAAACTTGTTAAAAGTGACCAATTTGTCTCTTCAATGTCACGTGTCAATTTCTGGTTGGAGAGAGAAAATGACATCTTTAAAAAGTTAAACTAATCTAAATCTCACACTTGACATTTAGGGGGCAAATGAGTACATTTTTTACAAGTTCAGGGGGTTATTTGGAACTTTTTTGCATGTTATTTGGAACTTTTGAAAGTTCAGGAGGAAAATTGGTGTTTAGAGACAAGTTCAAGGAGGTCTTGATGCATTTAGCTGTGTTTTATTCACTCTTTTAAAAGTCCCCGCCTAGGTGCTATTTTGAGGGTCGCTGACCGACTACATCTAGCGTCTAAGTCCGCCTAAGCCCCGATTAATCTTCGGCCGCCTGATTAGCGCCTAACGCTTTTTAAAACACTTTTTTTATTTGATGTAATATGGTGTTCACATGGTCACTTAGTGAAGTTATTCACATTTTATTCATGGCATCGGAGGACTATGCGGAATAATTAGATATTTCCTCCTTTTGATGTGGCCTTCTAGCACTGCTTTTGAATTACTTTATGGAACTTTTGATTGTACTTCATAATTTTTTTTTTCTGGATCTTTATCTGAAGTGCTGGTTGATTGTTACACAAATTGCTTCAATCGTGTTCATCAGCTACTGCATTGTTCTTTTTATTGCTTTAACCTGTTCTTGGTATCTAATACATCTGAAAGAATCACATCTGTTGTGCTAGATTCAAACTAGAATTTGAGCAGGTATAATGTCTCAAAAGAGATTAACTAGTTTCAATACTCCACTAGAAACTGGTATTGAGGAATTGGGACAAGCTACCCTGTGATTTGTGAAACTATACATTCTATTAGTTGATTACATATTTAGAGAGTGGATATAGTTCTAATCTCATTCTCACCTGTTACGAAATGTATCAAACATAATGTGAATCAAAATCAATGAGAAAAATGTGATATGTAATAGACTGCTGTCTTTCATCCATTACTACATTGGAATTAAAAAAAGTTTAACCACATTTTTTGAAATAATTACTACTTGAGGTTGTGTCCCTTTCCATGTCCACCATTTAAAATTTGACAAGTGTTTTTTATTATTTTATTTAATTATTCTTTCATTTTCTTTCTCCAAATTTTCAATTTCTCCTTTTCATGTATCAATTTGTAAAAGGAAGGATGTCGGGGAAAAATTTTTGCAAACAGCAGATTTACGGAATAGAGGACAAGTCAACATTTTAGGTATTGTCACGGACTGGGCTGGGCCAAAACAGCTAACAAAAGATGTGCTTGTTAAGACCCATTTGTCTAATAGTTTGTACTTTCGGTTGTCAAAACCCTAATTCTCACCCCTATAAATTCTTCGTCTTCCTCTCAATCTAATCTAAAATGTCCGTCTCCTTGCCATCGGAAGAGTAAGGGAAAAAAATTGAGGTATGGTTGTTGTTCTTAAAGAATCATTGAACAGGTAAAGCAAGTCAGCTTCTTGATCGGATGTTGAATTTATTTTGATCCGATCAATTATTTCATAATGAAACTTGCGATAAGGAAAGCTAAGCCAGTATCACTCGCCTGAATATGATTCGTCGGTGATTTTTCAGGCCCTTTTAATACTGGTATATCTATTCTATTCTATTCATTTGTTTTCCAATTTATATTGGATTTTTTGTAGCCTAAAGCAAACGCACTCTGTCCCATAACATTCAATGTTCTGAGGCAATTTCTTCGTTTGCGAAATTGGGATTCCAGCTAACTCGCCCATATGATTTCTGTCCTTTGATCTTATCGGGCACATGGCTGGACTATATTCTTATCAACAATTTTTTACTAAAAGTCTCTTTTGTTATTTCATGAAACACCTAATTAGAGAATTAAATATAGTTTATGAACTGAGGAAGCACAAACTATGCGTAGTTGAAAAATTTGTATCGATTTTGGTGATGGTTAACTACGAGCTTATCCTGGACCGATAATTGGAATTAACCAAAATTGGTATATGATCCAATTGTTTGGGCAAATTGGAAAGACAAATTGATTGATTGGGCAAAGTGATCGTCAGTCAAAATTTGTCATCTCATATATAATTATTTATAAAATAAATGTTACACATCAAAAAATTCTAAAAATGAAGGCAAAACCATTTATTTTTGAATTTGAGGTGGTTACTCTAAAGCTAAATATGCATGTAGGATAATTTCCCTTAAAATGGACTTTAGAGGATCCGATGCTCGTGTATCTATATGGCCATTTGACTGCCTTAATACCATCAGCATTCCCACTTCTAGGCTGAAGTGATTTTGACTTTGTTGAGACCTTGAAATAAAAGGTCATCGTCCCATTTCATCTTATCCAACACTTGAAGATATGAGAGCAAAGTGTCACAGCATTTTCTTAAGAACCAAATGTCAATGTTTGAACACCATAAAATTACAAGGACACTTGGGCTTTTGGAACCCTAATTTTTTTTTTATTTTCATCACTAGATCATTTTGGATGGATTGTAACTGTGAACGTTATCTTTATGTCATTTAAATTTTGATTAATCATCGATTGTCAAAATAAAGGTGCTCTGGAAAATTTTAGGTTACTCTGTTACCATTACCCACTAGACAACATCTTCGGGGTTGGAACCCTTAATTTTTTTGTTAGATAGGATAAGTGAATTTTTTTTTGTGAAGAGGCTGGTTATCAAATATGTGATATTTCAAATATTTTGATTGGAAATATAATTGGTTGAGCATTGATGTTATTGAAGATTGAGCAGATGTTAATCTACGTAATGGATTAAAATGTACACCGTGCATTTTGACTAATTCTATTACTTAGACCTCTCATTATATCATATATCTCATAATCCAAAATTGTTTTTTGGCTAATGTTTGTTTGATGTACAAACTTGCCATGCTCAAGGCTCCCTAGTAGAAATATTTTCATTTTATCATATGAATGAATTCTATTTAGCGTATGAATTCTACTTAATGTAGACTTGAATAAAAAATTGTGAATTTGCGAAATTCATATATTTTGGTCGGTTACTAAATTAAGAAAAATGGAGCGTAAGCATCATATATTTACAAAATGAATTTTCAGCATATTAACCATTTAAAAAATAAATAATCAACTTTACGAATTCAAACAATTAAGTTCTACAATGTTTTCAGAGCTCCAAAATATTATTTGTTTTATACAAAGTTTATATAACAATTGATTTTTTCTAATTAACTTAAAATTACACACTTTAAAAAACACAATTACACTTTCAAGCAAATCTTATGGTCAAAGTTTTATAAAATGATTTAAATTTTTTTATTTGTCAATCCCTAAAAACCATAATTTCATAGAACCAAACATTTTATTAATAATTTGAACTCTATAGATGCAAATAATTAAGTTCAATATATATCCAAACTGTCGAAACATTGGTGATGGTTCCAGAATTCAAAACCTATCGTTTTTAAAAATTCATATTTCTCAAACAACATATTCAAACTCTAAATTTTTATACTTTATATAATTAAAGATTAGCAAATAAAATCACTCCCTTGTGTACTCTTTCGCTGAGCTAGATATCAATAAATATGTATCTTTAGACTTGTTAATGACAAATTTGTCATTACATTGCCCTTCACAACAATTAAAATCAGAAACATTACTAATCTTTAATATATATAAATATATAACTTCATAAATTGTATTCAATGGTCTATATTTTCATAGTCTATCAAAAAATTAGAAAAGTAGACATTAATAGAATTTCTTTTGATGCGTAGATGAAATATAAAACTAGCTAAGCTAAGGTTAGTTTGTCCAGCAGAAGAAAACGACCAGTGACCGCCCAATATCGCCACCACCTCCAGCCCGACGTTCCTTCTCACCGACGCCAGCAACTTGAACCGGAATCCTTGCTCGTCGTCGTCACCATCGCCATTCCTCCCTGCAAGTGTTAAGGTTAGTTTCCATTTACAATTTCAAATCCCTAACTGGCACTGAAGATTGATTGGTAATCAGTTATTGCACTTTTTTTGCTTACTTGCATATGAAATCACTAAAAGCAGCATTAAAATCTCATTTTTGATGCTTTTATTTCTTTCTGAGTTGTAGAGTATCTTGAGTCCTGTATTTATTCTTCTTGGAATGCTTCCTGCTATCATACATTTCTTCCTCTTGGAATTCTCCTGCTATCGGACTCCATCTACATTAATTGAATCTGGCATTAACTATTTTTCAATTGGAATTACTATATTAATCAACTGATAAAGCATAAAGCTTGAACATCCTTTTGATGTTAGGAGTTTCTTCATCTATTGAGAATTTAGCTTTGAGCTGGCTTCAATGGATTGTGCAAATTTTCGAACAATTAATCAAAAAGATTCAAAAAAAACTAATAAGAATTATAGAAATTAAGTGCATGTAGAATCTGAAAGATATCATGAGAATTGGAGATTGGGGAGTAATGAGAGTCGGCCATGAAAACAGAGGGAATTAGTTAATTAAAGGAGGCCTATGTGTGGACTGATCAGGTGAGATGAAGAAACTTAAGGATATAATAATATGATATAACTAATTAAGGAGACGAACGGGAGATAAATAGAAGAGGAATGATAATTGCAATTGAACCCAACAATCACATTCTTGAAGATGCAATTTTGAAAGGCAGGTATGATTCTGTCAAAAATATTGGATTTCTTGAATTTTGAGGTTTATGTATGAACCAATTGTTGTAAATTTTTTTTTTATTGATTACATTAGTTGTTTTGATGCTTTAGAATTTTGTATTGATACAGATATTAATAATCATTTTTAGAAATATTGATTCATGGAAACTTTTAAGCTTATTGGTCGGTTATCACTTTCAATGCTCGGAAATTATTTTCGCTTATTGGAATATTTTTTATTAGATAGATTATTTAGCAAATTACCACCGGCTTCAAATGAGATGCAAAGTGGCTGAATTGTACGAGAAACCGAAAGATGGCACTACAGAGAGTTTTCGTATCTAAGGCACGGCTTTGCAAATTTCACCAGCTAAAGACTTCTTTGTTAAAGGCGCGCCTCGGGCGCGCCTGATGTAGGGCGCCACCCTTGGCGCTTCGGCATAGCACAGGCGGGGTGGTGTCCAACAGGCGCGCCTCAAGAGCGCCTCACAGGGGCGCCTCAGAGCGCCTAGGCGCGCCTCGCAGACACTTCTATCTTAAGGGGGTTAATTTTGCATAATTATGTTTTTTACATCCATTTTTAAGAGTTTTAAATAATGATATAAGGCTAGATATTCCTAATTCAATTCTTATTAAGGCTAAATCAACTCAAGTATAGATATTCTTAATACAACATGTAAAATTTACATATATATACCTCCAACAATTCTTTCTAATGGTTTTAACTTACTTTAATATATTTTCCATCTATTTTAAGAGTTTTAATGAAAGAAATAGAGTGTAGATATTTGTAATTCAATTCATATTTAAGGTTGGATTAATTCAAGACTATATATTCTTAATGTAATATATCAATTTTACATGCATATGTACCTCTAACAATTCTCTTAGTTCTTTTTTGTTATGTTATTGGATCTAACTTCACTTTGTAAGAAAAATATTTTTTGTAAATTTTTGGCACCTGATGTACCTCAGGCGCTCGCCTCGCCTTTGGGCAAGGTTAGCCCTCTTGCGCCTCGAAGCGCCTAGCGCCTCTAACAACTATGCTCCCTTCATCCCATGAATATAGGCAAAAGTGATCCTTTTTGTTGTCCCGCAAAATAGCAATATAATTAACCTTACCCAAGAAACTAAAATAACATATGTTCACCCAAATTTCAGCTATGAAATTTATTTGCCATAGAGATACAGTTCTCTTTTTTATTCTCTTGCTTAGTTGTCGTAATATGGGAGTAGGTGTTCCATGTTTATTGAGTATCGAACATTCGTTACCTATGTGCGTTAGCTGACGTTGGAGTTGCTTTTGATGTGTAGTGCTGAGAGTGGTAGTGAAGGCACAAGTGAAGGAAGTGATACAAATTCTCAAAGTGTAAGTTCCGTAAAGCCAAATTCATTTTATGCACCATCACTTGCATTTGCCTTCTTTGATGCCATTTTTTTCATCCATCAGCGACATAGAAAATATTCTTTGGTTGGCTTCTCCTTTCTTTTTCTAGTGTTTTGGGTTTGGGGAGATAAAATTGAACATGCTTGCAGTCGATGTGTTCTAGAATAAATTAGAGATGAACTAACATGTATGTCAGGAATAATATACGAGCTACGATTGGGCTTCACTTATCAAACTAAGTTTTTGAGTTAAACGGTTTCACGGTATCAGAGCTTCTTGGACCTAGGGGTCAAGGGTTTGATTCCTGACAGCTCCATGTGTTGAATTAAATTTCAACACATGGTAGAGTGGACATGTGTTGTACCCGCGAGGGGCATTGGCATGCATGGTAGTATTAGTATCAAGAATAATTAATGAGCTACAATTGGGCTTTACGCATCAATTTAAGCTTTAAGTTCAGATGATTCCATGACAATGTTGGTGATTCCAAAGTGCTATGATTGTCCATAATAAATTTTTCTTAGCATCATTCACCATTTTTGACATAGTATATTTTATTGTTTAAACTTTTAAAACAACAGTAGTGATGTATTTGACAAATTTCCAGCAACTACATTGAGTTTTTGTGCATGATTTTGGCTCGCCAGTTTTGGAATATCTTTCGCTTTTGAATTTGAAATTGCTGAAATTTTAAGTGATGGTGATAGGCGCCATTATATTGATTAGTTGCTTTATTTAAATTTCAGCTAGTAATGCATATCCCTCCACTAAGATTTCATGGGATCTAGGGAAATTTCTTTCTTCTTGTAATTGGTGGACTAAGTTCATAGGTGATGCAGTAAATTTTTTCGATGATGCTAATGTACGGGCCTGTTGGGAGAGGCGCACTTTGGCATGTAATCTTACGTGTTAAGTTTTCGAAATATAGCTAGGTTTATTTTAGAGATCATACTATTTACTCTGTTAACATGCCTAGGAAAGTTCATAATCATTTATTTCACCATTGAATAAGCTGGTTGTTAGTTTTGGAGTTGAAACATTTCTTTCATCTGTTTGAGTCTTATTACAATATTTTCATATGCTTTGATATCTTGATCTCCATAGGACTCACAAATGAAATCAGGTGGCAGACAAGATTCTCTAGAAGGTATTGTATTGTGTGTCATTATCTAGACAATTTTTCCATTCTTATCGATGAAGAGTTCTTCTAAATCTGCATTATAGCTGACACTTCACGCAATGGTGGTTCTGTGAAAGCTCCAGAAAACGGAGGACAGGGCCCACCTAATACAATCATGAATCAGACCGTGACTATTGTACCAGTACCTGCTGCCACTGGTGCCCCAGGAGCCTTACCTGGTCCTGCAACCAACTTAAATATCGGAATGGACTATTGGGGTGCCCCAACTTCAACTGCTATCCCTGGAATGCGTGGAAAAGTTTCTGGGGGTACCCCAAATCCTATTCAATCACAGCACTGGCTACAGGTTACTCTTTCTCCACCCATTGTTATAGACAAACTTGGCCGGTTCATTTCATGCTGAATGTAAAATAACACATTCCATGAAGCAAAAGATTCGTGGGATTATTAAAAAGTGATAAGTAGGCGAGTTGAGCTTGGAGATAAAGGTGTGGCTTGATAGCATTAGTTTTGAATTTAATCTTAGTTCGCGCTATGTTATTGAAGCTTGAGTTCAGCCCAGATGAAAATTGCACCTCGGTTTTAGCGAATATTAAACAACTAAAGCCTGAGTCTGATCAACATTGAATTTGAGCCATCTAATTATGTTAGGTTTGTTAAGTATGAAAATGAGCCATCTTATTTCCACTCAGATGCAAGATGTATCATATGATGATTTTGAAACTAAAACTCCAAAAGCCCCCTATAGTTTTTTCCTTTTCTTTGGGTTGAAAAATTGAAGACTAGAATATCAGAGCACGTTCTAACTAGAGAATAATTAATTAATAACGATCTTGGGATTTTTATGATGGGAATTTGGACTTTAATATTTTTAGCTGTCTTTCTATCTGTTGAGATTGATGACATTGATGTAGTACATTTTCATGGTTTAATTTAGTTCTTGATTTATGAGGTTTTTCGGGGAAAATTTATATTTGTTATGTGCTTTCAGATTCATTGTCGGTAATTGCTTCGGTGGAAATGCTTTTGTGACTTAGGTTTGAATTATTAATTTGAATTTTTGACTTGAATTGCCAATTTGTTGCATAAAGTCGTAATAATTCATTTATTATCCTGACTTGGTGTATTATGGGTTAAATTGACTCATGCATGTTTCACATTTTTTCACGATTTATTTACTGCAATTTTTTAATTGTATTTGTTTTCTTTTCAGATTCAGTGTCGATGATTGTTACAGTGAAAACTCTGGATCGAATAATTGATTTCACCCATCGCATAAACTCACAAATTCCAATTGTCTTCTGTGTTTGGTAGATAATTAATTGACTCATGCAAACCTTATGAATAGAATTTGACCATGCTCCTTCTTCAGTGTGTAATTGGTATTTAATCCCTTTTTGGATTTATAAGGTTGTTTTCTGGGAGCAGTTTTAATGGATGTTTTCTGATCTTTGAGATGGCCAATAATTTGCTAAAATTGTTCAATTTTGTAAAATGCTGACAATTTTGAGGGATTTGATTTTCTGTATCAAAACTAATTGGAAAGATTCTGTTCTTAATGTGAAGACATATCAACTCTTTGTCTTACTTACCTCAAAATAACTGTAGCTATATTATTTATTGATTTGCTTAGGATGAGAGGGAACTGAAGAGACAGAAGAGAAAGCAGTCAAACAGAGAATCTGCTCGTCGGTCTAGGTTGCGTAAACAGGTATAAGTAGGTCGTGAAATATGGTGGAAAATAGCTATGTTGTGTTTTTTCACTTGTTCATGGTGTCTTTTTGAATCAGGCTGAATGTGATGAGCTGGCCCAGCGTGCTGATGCCTTAAAAGAAGAAAATGCCAATTTGAGATCGGAAGTGAACCGCTTCAAGAGCGAGTATGAACAGCTTCTCGCACAAAATGAGTCTCTCAAGGTATTCTACCTCTTTTATATTGGAACTACATTAAAAAAAAGTTGGTTTCTTTTGCAAGTTTGTGTTTTTTATGAGCTTTTCACCTGATCTATTGAAATTGCTTATCTGGTGCCTAACAACGTATTCAACTTTCTGCTTATGCGAGCAAGGATGATGCTCCAGTTCTATTTTTCAGTATTACGATATTAAACCTGTTATAGGTGGTAATTCTCCAAAAAAACTACTAAAATTGGGAATCTGATGAAAATGTGTGGGTTTTGTTTGCAGGAGAGACTGGGGAATGAAAAAACCGAAACAGAAAAGAGTGGTGAAAAAGATGCTGTATAGGGTACTAGGAAGGGTGCGTATTAGGAAGTAGCTGCTATGTTTCCAGCAGCGTACCCTAACCGAATTAGCACCAAGACTTAATTTGTAGTTTAAAGATTTGATGAAAGCTGACGTGTCTACTACAGTTGTAGGATTTGTTGATCTGAATTCCTCAGTTGGGTGTACCAATCAATTTGTAACGATTTGATGATAGGGATGCAGTGCAGTGCAGAGTAATGTAAGGTTTGTGTGATATCCCATTGTAAGAGGGTTGTATTAATTTAATACTCTAAAACTTATTTCATCCTTGTCTAAGAGCAAAATAAGACATTGTGATGACTTCATGGGATGGGATTCTGTAAAAATTTTCAGCTGTTTGGAGTGCTGTTACAGACTGACTTGCAGCCCCAACTTTGAAGTGTTCGTCAACAATGTATTGTTATTGTAATTCCATATTTGCTCGAAACAATTAATGCTGCCATTGCAAGTTTTTTTAAAAGAATTATATGAAATTTACATGATATTGCATGGAGAATTGTCGTTGAAAAAAGGCTTTTGTTATAAGAAAAAAAGGTAGAGCATTGTGCCCAGGAGAGACAACTTTTGTGTTGCTCCAGCGCTCCCCAATAAGGAGGGCTTTTGCCATGAATATACAAAAGATCAGTTATGTACCTTTGAATCGGTCTAACCAATTAAGCATTCGCAATTGAAATGATTTCAACGATGCTTGATTGTTGGGTGCTACAAGATTTTTTTATAATTTGCACACTAATAACAACTGATTCCATTAAGCTAACTGCAACTGTGAAAGTGTTAAACCAATGTGTAAGACGTTAGATTAGTTGTATTTGTTTTGTTTATTAGATTGTTTCAAGGCGATGATAGAAATTAGAGATTTGTGGTATTTCGAATCAAA
>CATIWQ010371497.1:0-10510 GCA_949673415.1 Euphorbia schlechtendalii
GTCATAATAAATTATTGTCACAAAAAAATTAAGTATTTGTGACAACTTTTAAAGTTGTCATATAATTGTAGTTCATTTTGATGTATTATATGTGACAAGTAGCACATTTTGTGACGACTATGTTATCTTATCAATAACAACAAAAAGTTATCACAAAAAAATTGTTGTCACAGAATATTTAAATATTTGTGACAACATTTTGATGCCAAAATTGGGTCTATTATTTGTGACGATAATATTATCAGTAACTCTCATATTAGTGACGACCCTGTGATAACTATTTGTTGTCACGTAATATCATAGGTGACAACATTTTGCATTTCTGTGACAATATCACTTGTCACAAAAAGCACGATTTCTTGTAGTGGGAGAACAAGAATTTTATTCAAGGTGGGAGACTAGACGATGGCAATAAGCCTTGAATGGCTGCTGATACCATGTTCGGTTTAGGGTTGAAATCACAGGGATAGTAACTGTGATTTGATTTTGAGAACTCTGAAATGATTTATATTAGAAATGATATAATTGAGCAATTATTTGAGGTATAGAGAGCTCAAATGCGATTGAATGTTACTTGGCTTTGGTGTTTCGAGAAGTGGGTCGTGTATCAATGTTCAGGAATAATCTTCGAGTTACGTGGTAGGATAACCAAAACTATGATGAAGTATAGGCAAGATATAGAGAGAAATTTGAGAGAGGTATTTTGGTAAGATTTTTTAATGCCTCCTCTCTTTTCTAAGGTTTGGCTGCATTTTTATAGACTGTGGCATTTTGTCAATCGACATTTCAAATGTTTAAAATTTTACCGATCAACCTTATGCTTGATATGTTGCATGAGCGTTGACTTTTGAAACGTTTATTGACTATTCAGCATAATATATTGTCAATTGACAAATCATTGTATGTGAGAGTTTTGACAAAAACTACAAGAAAAGAAGTCATGTAACAAAAATTTCGTTGTAGATGCAATTTTGCAACAGAATTGCAACGAAAACTATCTATTTCGTTTTACTCCCTTGCATATTAGTTTTCAAGTATTTTCATTGCCTCCAGAAACAACATAGCAGCTAATGGCTTAGGTTTAGAGTCGTGTGTAGGGAAAAACCCATTGTTGGCCTTGATTCTGGGGTTACTAGTCACCATCACCGTCTTTGGAACCAAATTGACATCAACTACTTCTTTTCATGTTTTTGTTACCAAATAATTGATCCAAATTATCCATACAAGAAATGCCAAAAATTACGGGCAATTGCTAAAGCAAACCTTTTTTTCCAGAAGTCCCTGTGAGACATGACTTGGGAATTTCCTTCAGCAATCAAGCAGTTCACTGATATTTATAGCAATAACTATAGCCCTAATTTTCAATATTTCTTCGTTTCTCTGTATGTTTTAGGGTTTCATAATCATCTAATATATGTCTACGAAGGTTATTTGGGAGAAGAGGTGGCCGAGAGAGGCATTGAAAAGGGGGAATGAGAGGTAAACCGGAGGATTGATGAGAGGCGGCGAAAACCTAAATAGGAATATGGTGAATCGTGATCGAAAAAAGAGAAGTTTTTAGTTTAACTTAATTTTTACTTTCTATTATTATTTTGTAGTTTATTATGAAGAATGAGAAACAATGTGTTTAATTTGGATCTTCAAAATAAAAAGAAATAAAGTGTTTTTAATTATCTTGCGCAAGTATTCTTATTTGAATTACTATTATGTTGCAACGGAAAATTACAATGCTTGCAAATTCCCTGCAAAGCTTCCTTTAAAAAATTTAAAAAATATTTTGCAACGAATTTTTATACCCTTGTACTTTCCCTCTCAGATATAATCAATTTTTATAATATTGCAATGGAATATAGCTTCTTTGCAGCATCCGTTTCAAGATAGTTAATCTGCAAGTGAAATATTTGCTTTGCAAGAAGCATTCCTTTGCAGAATGCAGATTTTCTTGACATAGATAGGTTTGATGGAATGAATTGTTGATCGACAAACAACCTATCCTAGACATCTACTCAGAAGTGTTGTGTGATGATTACTTGGTAAATTGTTGTTCAAAATAATGATATTATATATCAACGTAGCTTTGAACCTTGGGCACATAATCAAAAAAACCCATGCAGCCGTCGCCGCCCCCTACCTGGGCAAACCCTAAACCTTTTCCAGCAGCCATAACCTTCCCTGCCTCCTCTAGTCAGCATCACCATCCACCGGGATCCTCTTCCTCAACCCTCAACCTTCGATACCCTATCCCTAATCAATCTCTTAACCCTCAGCCCCACCCAAGATTGCACCATGCTGTTTCGGTCCCTACCCATCATAGCCGTATGTAGAATACCTTAACATTGTTTCTGATTGTTTAAAACTTAATAAAGACCAACAATCTAACATAACAGGATTTACTTTGAAAACTTTCCGAATAGATTTGATTCCTTTGCGATGAAGAGGGTGTTCCAAAAGTATGGGGTCTTCAGCTAGGTTTATGTAGTGAAGAAAAGGAACGTACGTAACTCAACTTTGGTTTTGTGAGTTTGGATTGATCTCTACCCTTTCATGAAGCCCTTTATTGGTTAAATGCGGTTTCAATTGGGTCCGTTTGCCTTAGAGCGTATAAGGCAAGGTTTGGTGGGCTAAATTCTGATGTGGATATGGAGGGGAAGGATAATAGGCAGGTTCATACCCTTAAACCTGTCAAGAAAGTATTTCGCGAGTCACATAGAGATTGCAAGTCCTATGCGCATGTGGTTATGAACAGCCCTAGTTTGGGGGATAAGTCAGTGGCTGATGATGGGAATCCAGTAGGAAATGGTAAGAGCAGCTCCGAGATCGAGCAGAGTCGAGTGGATTTAGTTGTGGAGGCTGCTACGTGGAAGGAGAACTCGTGCTTGGTATGGTTAATCAATATTTCTAATATTCGAAATATTTATGAGCTTATTAGTGAACGTGGTTTTCTATTAGACTTTGCTACCTCGGTTGGTGGGAAGAATGTGCTGTTGTCCTTTGCATCACTGGTGAAGATGAAAGAATTTGTAGATGGGGATTGGAAAGTATTGCAACTTATAATTTGCGTTGCACATACTTTACCGATCTCATTCGCTTCGACGGAATGCATTATCTACTTAGACTTTATGGGTTTACCGCTGGCTATAGTATGTGAGTCTCTAATTCGTAATTTGATAGCAAGGTTTGGGCATTTGGTGGCATTGGATTATGACCTAGAGAGACCTGATCGGCTAGACATAGTATCATGTCTAGTCTCTGTACCATTGGGGACTTGCAGCCGTGTCTTAAAGGTAGTGTTAGGCTCTTTGGAGTTTGAGGTTCATACCAACCTTCGTCAAGGGGTGGGTTATCAACACTATAGCGATAAGTCAGAGGCGAGCATGTCACTATCTTCCTTTTCAGTCGCAAGCAGCTCGGTAGGTTTGGAGGGGATAATGAGTCAGATTTTAATGGGGAGGACGAGGATGTATCGAACTTGGGTCTGAGTGTTGTTCCAGAGTCGGGTGATAGGCGAGAAATGGGCAGCCACAATGGTTCGGGTGAGGAGTTTGTACGAAGAGCTGGTAAGGAAATTGAAATGATCAATGTGTCTTTGAGTTCGTCGGGAGCGAATATTGCAAATAGGAACAAAATTTTGCAATGGTCACATGGGAGTACGGAGGTGGAAAGTGAGAATATATTGACATTTAAAGTGGGTGAGGGCTTAGGGTTATTTAAGGACAATGTGGGTGTGATTGTGGAGGCCCTATATAGGCAATTATGATGTGACGGAGACTTTCGAGGTTTGGTATATTGGTTTAATGTTTATGAATTTATTGGGTCGGAATTGAAGGGGTGGTTTGACGAATGGAGCGAAGCAACAATTAGTTCATAATTGTGTGAGAAAATTGAATTTGAAAATGTTTGTGTTGCTTGAGACGAAAGTTGCTTGGGTGTCTGAGCTGGTTATGCGTAACGATTTTCAGTTTCATTGCATTCTAGCCATTAGATTGTCGGGAGGGATAGTAGTATCTTGGAATTTGGCTTTGGTTCATGGAAGTGTGGTTCATTCAGCTTAGAGAAAGTGTTTGATGCGTATGATATTTAGTCAAGTAGATATGTATGTTTTGTGTGTTTACGGTAGCAATAATTATGTGGAGAGGAACCAATTATGGCTAGAATTGGCACTGATTATTATTGGAAACGATGACGTGTTAGTGTGTGGTGACTTCAACTAGGTTTTGCATGGTTCAGAAAGGTCGGGTAGTGATGGGATGGTTTCTAGCTCCATTGTGAAGTTTCCGAATTTTGTAAATGAGTGTGCATTGTACGATATAACCCTTCGTGGTCGTGATTATCCTGGTGGAATAGCCAAGCATATTATAGGATTCATAGGGGCTCGTTTCGGGTAATATGCTAGATATGTAGCGTCATATGAGTTTATCGACTTTAGACTCCTCTTTATTAGATAATTTTCCATCATTATTTAAGGCGCGCAGAGGGGGAAGAGGGCATTCAAAAATTTTCTGATAGTTGAATTGTTGGTGGGATAACGAAAACTTTTTTCCATTCATTAGAAGAGGGTGGCGGGACTTGTGTGGTCACTCGACGGAGTCCGACATCGATTACAAACATGGTAGGCTTCGGGAATTGATATCACCGTGGTATGCTAGGAATTTTGGTGGATTGGAACAACGAATTAAGAGCTTGGAAAGTAGGGTCCTTACTTTGACATCGTCGATAGTAAGTAGGCTATTAGATGTTTCAGTTGGCTCTGAGTTACAAATGGTGTGATCTAATCTTCATGATTATCGTCAAAGTTTCGAGAAGGTGAAACACCAGCAATCTAGAGTAAATTGGGCAGTGTTGGGTGATGAAAATACGGATTTTTTCCATCGGGTGGTGGCTGCCCGAGGGAGAGGAAATAGTATCGAGCAATTAGGGGTTGACGAGGTGTTGATTAACAGCACGATTTTAATTTTTGAGGCGATTCAAAATTTTTATGTTGAGCAATTTGTCGAGCCTATGTTGGTGCCATTTTTGTTGGATAGTTTGAGCTTTAGTCGGGTGGATGATATGTCGAATAACAGGCTTGTAGAATAATTTTCTGAAGGGGAAATCTTGTCTGTTGTGAGCTGAAGACACGGAGAGCAATGGGCCTAGAGTACGCTATTGAAAGGAGCGGACCATCGGGGTGTTTTTGTTGAAAATAAAATTATCGGGTCGGAGACCTGAAAGGTTAAAAGAGAAAGCGAAAATATTTTTAGATTGGTCAAACCCGAATCCGCCATCTCTTAGTGTAGAGTCGCCACCTGGATTTAGCTCTTCCATAAATTAGAGTTCTGTGAGGCTTAATGTCCGGGGGATGGCCCACTAAGACATAGAGATTTGGGTTCGGGATAAGTTGTTTACTTCTTATTGGATCACATTAAATTACATCTACAGAAAATCGTATTTCTTTAATAGTGCATATTCGTGCTTATGTTATTTTCGAGTTTATAATGTATGATTCACATATATTTGGAAAGCGATAATTCCATACATAAAGCGATAAATAAATGTGGAAAAGTAAAGATTAAAAATTACAAAACCTCGGGAGATGCAACCGCCCGCCTAATCTATTAATTATATTGCGATACCCGAAGGAAAAAATAAAATCCTAAACATACATATAATCCTAATCTACCTGCATCCACAAGGGTCAGCACAGGGTTTAATACATTGTTTGCACATATGTTCGATTTAATTTTGAGGAGGCCCGTATGGCCTAATTGAAAAAATCGGCGATTGAAAATTCTTATTTAGAAATAAAACAATTCATTTTTATTAACACGTTGGTTGCTCATTTTAATTAGTGAAAATGCTTGCATGGAAAAAATGTGAGGACTGTTATCCGGGAATATTTTTTATTCCCTTAGTGGGGGTATTTTAACAAGAATCTTCATTAATTAAAAGAAATAGAAAAGATGAAGGAGAAATATTAAATTAATATTTACATGATAAAAGAAGGCAAGAACATTCCAAGGTCCACATATAAAATAAAATAACATAGAAAGCACGAGATTAAGCAACTCTAGGAACTTAGAGGCTTACCCTTTCAATGCAAAACCACATTCGAATACCCGCTTGATCTTTGGGAGTCCTCCTCGTTCATCTTTAGATTTTGTTTTTAGTGTTGGTGTTTGATAAGAAATCGAAAAAAGTGTTTTAATTCGGAATAGGTTGTTGTCGAAAGCTAGAAAGTGAATTTTGTCTTTGGCTGAAAATTCTCGATCCTGAACCCCAAAAATTCACCCAATATTTATAGGGGAATTTATCCCGAAAAAATCGGGATAAATTAAATGTGATTCGGAAAAAATCCAGCGAGGGGTCCCTCTGGCGAGGCTTGCCACACTTTGTGGCTAGGTTGCCTCACCAGATCTCCAGCTAGGCTGGGTTCCCGATTTTTTTCCAAAAATATTTTTTAATTTTATAAAAAGTATTTTTCATTAAATTCTAAATTTCTAAGTTTTTAATAATTTAAGTCCTTAAAATTAGAGACGAGGAGCACTCTCATTTGAAGATATCTAGATAATAAAAAATTGTGTGATTCAAGGAAAAAATCCAAAAAGCCAACATCATCGAATGAGCGAGCTGGTACAAAATCCCGTGCTCACAACTGCCCTCAACTCATGCAACGAAGGAAAAGCGACGGGGCCGGATGGTTTTAACTTCTTCTATAAAAGGTTTTGGGGCGAGTTAAAAGGGGAAGTCCTAAAATTTTTTAGGGAATTTCATGAGTCTTCAATGCTATTGAAGCCTCTAAAATTATCATTTACCGTATTAATTCTGAAGGTTCCCAGGCCATCTTTGTTGGGGAATTTTAGACAGATAGCTCTCATACATGGAATGTATAAATTGTTGTCCAAGGTTCTTGCTAGAAGATTGCAGCCATTACTCCTGGAACTGATATCGGGAAGTCAATTTAGTTTTGTGAAGGGGCGTAACATCCATGAATGCTCTTTTATCACATCTGAAATTGTCCATTCAATGCACCGTAGTAGGCAACCGAGGTTAATTCTGAAATTGGACTTTCAAATGGCTTATGATAGTGTGTCTTGGTCATATATAGATGCGGTTTTGAAGCGAATGGGGTTTGATGAGAAGTGGCTTGTGTGGCTAATCAGATGTAGGCAGAATTCAGCTACATCGATGTTGATTAATGGCGAACCGAGTATGCCTATTAAGCTTAATCGAGGTGTGAAGCAATGTGATTCGATTTCCCCCTTTATCTTTGTGTTGGCAGTTGAAGGTCTAAAGAAAATATTCAATCTGAGCATTAGGAATGGACTGATTCCGGGATTTCACATTGATGGCTTGGAATCGAACATTTCACTTTTACAATTGGCGGACGAAACGATTTGCTTTCTTCCGGCAGATGAGTCTCTTATTCCCATATACATTAGATTGTTTAAATGCTTTGAATTAATTTCTGGGCTGCATATAAATTTTAATAAGAGTTCCATTATGGGGGTACATGTGAGTGATCTTAATTTGCATGCTTGTGTGGAAAAATTTGGTTGTAAGATGGAACATTTTCCGATTACTCATTTGGGGGCACCACTTAGCTATAAACATATTCCCCGTATCGTATTGGAATTCTTTAGTTGGAAAATTTCAGAATAGATTATCTTCTTAGAAGGGGCAATGCATGTCCTATAGCGGGCGAGAGGTGTTAGTTAAGTCGGTAATCGCTGTTTAAAATGCCTAGTGCGATCAACGATTAACTTGTGCAACTAATTATGGAAAGGGGATGCATCAGTTAGGTGTGTGTGGAAGGTGAGTTGGGACACCATCTCATTACCAAAGCATTTAGGAGGGTTATACATCCGGGACTTCAAGCTTGTCAATTGTAGTCTACTTTTCAAATGGCTTTGGAAGTTACGAATAATTGATCGTGACTCGTTATGGTATGTTGTGTGTGCAAATCGCTATGGCTTTCTTCGTGGGAATTGATAAGGAATTTAGATGGAAGAAGGCTATCACATATATGGAGAGGTATAGTATCTTGTATCAAGAATTTCACATTTTGGGAAATCTTTGAGTCTAATTGTAGTGTCCGTATAAAGAATGGAGATGGAAGCTATTTTTGGCATGATCATTGGACGTTGAATCGACCCTTGTCCATTTTGTTCCTAGATCTTTATCTAATATGTAATCGGAAAGGTTGTACGGTTAGGGAGGGTTGTAGCCTTCTGTTTGGGACTGCAATGTACTCGAGGCCGTTGGGGAAAAGAAATCATCATTTAACAAGTCGGGAAAGGTGCGATTCTTTACGAGAATGGATTGGTCAAATGTGCCCATCGTTGATTGGGGTTACGGCTATCTCAGGAAATGCTGGGCAGCAGATTGAATTGAATTTCGTGGTGGAGGTCGGTGGATTTTGGTGGGGTGCAACCGAGCATGGAGGGTTCTCGGCATCTTCGTTTAGCCTTTCTTTTTATCAAACGTACTATCGGGAGGAGCCTCGTATAAATTATATGCTGATTTGGAGAGCTGTAGTGATGCCAAAAATTACATTCTTCGTGTGGTTATTGATTCAAGAGTGGCTGCCAACTAATAGCTTCTTGTTTGCTAGAGGTTTTTTGAATGTGGGGAGTGACAAGTGCCCATTTTGCGACTCCATCGAGATGGCTGATCATGCGGTGAGACATTGCTCTAATAGCTCCCATGTTTGGAAGGAGGCTTTTAAATTGTTTACTCTAGCTATGAATTTCTTTCTCTTTGGAGATCACACTTCTTGGTGGGAGGTAACCGCGAGTTTGGTGCGGCTCTTTGGCTAAACATAGCATGGGCATTATGGAGAATGAGGAACAAGTTCGTGTTTGAAGGTACCGTGGACTCGGAAGACATTCTCATCTCGAGCATTTATTTTTGTTGGTCTTTTTTCAAGTATAGGAAGAAGTCCGTACGTTTGGAGGTGATTGATGTATTTACTTGTCTAAGTAGCTTGTTGTCTTAGGTTTATTTGGATGTTTTGGTTTGGTGTTTTCTACTCGAAAAATTCATTGTACATCTTGTTCTCCTGTGGAGAATGTTGTATTTATTTTTATATATAATGAAAATAGGAATGGATGTTTTGTAGGCAAGCGTCTCGCATCAACCTAATTGGGATGAGCGCCCCGAAATTTTCTCCCATTCCAACCTTTTTCCAATGGAGAGACATAATGGTCATCCGGAGGTTTTTCAAAATAAATATATTAATCATCGACGAAACAACTTATCAAAGGTTAAAAATATGAAAATTCAAGTGAACTAATAATACATGTGTTTAGGGATTCTAACGCCAACTTTATTTTGGGTTTTCCTTTTTATAGGGATAACGCTTTTGCTATTGCGGCTAAGTTGGAGGCGAGCGTTCATGCACTGAAATTGGCAGCAGCTAGAGGATGGACTCAGATTTGGCTTGAGAGCGATTCTACATACGTGGTGCACATGCTCCGAACTAGGGGTAAGCAGGTGCCTTGGTTTCTTATGGCTGCTTGGAACGAGTGTTTACGAATTATGCAAAACATGCATATATTGGTTTCACATATTTTTAGAGAAGGGAACTCGGTCGCGGATGCACTTGCGAATCACGGACAAATTACTACAACCACTACGGAATGGCATCAGGCACCTCATTTTTGTCGGAGTTTTTTGTTTCATGATTCAAATGGTTATACCAAATATCGTTTTAGATAGTCGTTTGCTTTTCTTTTTTCCTTCTCAGATACTCTTTTGTATTTTGTATTTTTTTATTTAATAAAAAAGATGGGTGGATGTTTTGTAAGCAAGCGTTCGCATCAACCTAGTTGGGACGATCGCCCCTAAATTTTCACCCGCCTCAACCTTTTTCCAAAGGTGGAACACAATGTTCCTCCTGAGATTTTAAAAAAAAATACATGTTACTCACAAAAGTTATAAATAAAAAAATTACAACAATATGAGAATAATTTTTTTAGTGAATATAATATTTTCAAGTAAACTAATTATTTAAAAAGCGCAAATCTATTTTAAGCATAAAGATCATACTCTATTTTTATAGGGAAATACACAAAAATATAATGTTTAGCATAAATAAATACTACTTTGTTTATTACTTAATGTAATTGTCAAAAGTGTATTGTCAAGGTTTTGAATTTACATTTTTATCACCTTGTACTTATCTTGTGATTACCTAGTCGTATTTTATAGTTATCTTATAGTTATTTCAAATCAATGTAATTTTGTTATATTTTTACCGTGATTTTATTATAATTTATTTATAGTATTTATAATTAATATAATCATATTATTTTTATGTATTTTTATTTATTTTTTGTGTTTTTAAATTTATTTTTAATATAACAAAATCTCATTTTATAGTTGTCTTATTATTACTTTATAGTTTACTTATAAATATATTTAATATAAAAAAATCGCGTTTGTAGTTTTCTTATAGTTAACTCAAATTAATGTAATAATGTTATATTTTTGCTATACTTTACTTGTAATATGTCAAATTTGTATAGTTGTG